>LPNX011131094.1:104092-150229 GCA_001517045.1 Pseudotsuga menziesii | reverse complement strand
CCAAAAATATCCAAAATTCCTCTAAAATAGCAAAAATCCCCAAAAGGGAAGAAAAAATATAAAATAATGAGGAAAAGGAGGAAAAAATCCTAAACAGCTACCCTAAACCATATGGTTTCCAAAACCATGGGCCAGCACTCCACCACTAAAAAACTATAAATAGGTGATGGAGACCCCTTATTTCACATCCACAATCATAAGCATCCTTACTCTGCCAAAACAGCTCTGGAAACCCTAGCTCACCATTGAGCTACTTTCACCATTGAGAGCCCCTTTTGGCCCATTTCCACCATCGGAGAAGGAGAAGGAGCAGGCTGGAGCTTGGAGCAACCGTCTTGGATCACTGCAAAGAGCTTCACCAACCTTCACATCGGAGGTAATATCAATATAAAAACCATTCTTTACATTTTGTTGTTTTGTTTCATCCATATATTTAGAGTAGTTCATTTTTCTGTTTAACATTTTCATTTACATTTTACTAAACTGCTACTAAGGAGTCACTTCACCTTAGTAGGTGCTCATTCACACAAGCTATGGGTAAAACCCTAGCTACAGTTTTGGCGACTCCGCTATTTTTCTTTTGAATCTCTGTTTTCAGTTTAAAAAATTATTTAGCTTTTTCCTTTCGGCTGTCCCTTTCGGCCGCCGTAAACCGCATTTTTTCCCTTTGCAGTCGCGTCCCAACCGCGTCTTTCAGGCCTTTACCTGCGACCCGACCGCGGTTATCATACCGTCTCCGGCGCCCTGCCGGCGGATTCAAGTCTGTTACCTGCGATCCGACCGCGGCTATTCAGCCTGTTTGCTACGATCTGGTTGCGCCTGTCGGCCATTTTCCTGCATCCCGACCGCGACTTTCCACCCATTTGCTGCGACCCGAACGCAGCTTTCAGCCCCCTCGCTTCGACCTGACTGCGACTTTCAGCCCCTTCCCTGCGATCAGACCGCCTCTGTCGGCCAGAAAGCCGCAACCTGTCCACGCCTGTTTCTTTCAAACCCGCGGTCCGACTGCACGATTTCTCCACAGACCCGCGTTCCTGTTTTTGAACCCAACCCCTTTGCTGCAATATTTTCTGCATCTGCACAGCCATCTGTTCCACCTGCAACCCTACTTCCTTACAGCCTTTTCTGCAACATCATTTCTGTTCCCTTTTACAGAATCTGTTTAAAATTTCAGCATTTTAAATCAGAAAATTTTGCATGTTAAAGTTTTGAATTCAGTATTATTGTTAGTTAGAAGGTTGCCCCTTTGTGTGGCACTTCTATTTTGGGTTCATCACCTCACGAGCACACACTCTGTCACCTAATTCAAGTGAGCCTTAAAAAACTACTTAACTCAACCAATATTCTAACCCCACTTGGGGAACACAAAAGAATCTTTGTAGTTAGGTAGGATCAGGGGGATAGGCTTCCAATAACACCCCTCGGTTACTTACACTTGAGACATAGCTGTTGTCCAATTAGGGAACCAAAATCCCCTAGTACTTTTTGGCACGGTCACCACCAGTTTATCAGAGGGCCTCTCCCTTAGGAGGGTTGAAGTTGCGAGATTGGTTCCGGAGGCCTGAGTGGAATACCGCACTCCATTCAGCAACTGAAGGGCTACCTTTCGCAGTTCTTGGGATATCCCTGTATAGGGGTATTGCGGTAAAAGGACCAAATGGCAGATTCACCTTTCTGGATGTGTCATGAACGTGGTATCTTAGTTGCCATTCTTCTAGGATTGACTACCCGATATCCCTCCCGGTAGGGGGATATATTAGCCACTTGGATTTCCTATTCATATTGTCTGACTTGGATTTCATCACCTTGCAGAGGATATGTCTAGTTGAGTCAGAATACTTTTAGTTAGGTGTTTGCATGCTCCCTTACCTCCTTTTGGTCTAGTGAGTCCACCGTTTTTTATCTTTAGGAAACCTGCTGTTTGTTGGTATTCTGACCATTTCTGTTGACACTCCACCTATTGTAGCACAGCTGTTACAGTAGGTGTTTTGAGTTGGTTGTTGGCCTGAGTGCCCTATTTTTTTAGCTCTCCTTCTGCACACTCGGTTGCATTAGGTTTTTTGAGCTGTTTTTTACTCACCTCAACCCACATATATTTGACACCATCTGTCACCATTGAGTCCCCGAGACATTCTTGGCGTCTCAGAGGCGAACCCCCGTAGCACGGTTCACTTGACACCACCCGTCATCGACACAGGTCATCCTCACTTGACTCCACTCATCAGCGGCATAGGACTCCATCACCAGATATTGACGCCCCTTATTTTACTTCCGATTTTGAGCCCGAGTCTGAGAACCCCATTTACACTGCCCCTACTAGCCCCATGGCTGGTGTGACTTCCACTCCCTTCATGGTAGGAACCATTGGTGGCACATCCACCACTACACCAGTGACCACACCCATTGTGGGTATGCCCTCCACAGGGCCCCCATCTACCGTTCCCCTCACGACACCTATTCCCGTAGCGGGAATACCTATTCCCACTCCATCAGTGGCTCACACTACCCACGGTGGTGCAGGACCATCCTATACCACCTCAGTTCCCCCACTTGGGGGCAACCTCCCTAACACTACCCCTCCACTTGGGGGCATTGGCCCCAACTTGGCCCAACCCACTACCGTGTCACATCCTTCTTCTAGTTTGCCATTCATGCCTAGCCTCAACCTGCCTGACCTAGCCATATTGACCAACGACCCTATCTGACATGACCCTGCGTGGCCTCACATGCCCATCAAGCTCCCCTCTGACATCCCTAAGTTCGAGGGCAAGGTATGTGAGGACCCACAAAACCACATCATGCCCTTCCATCTATGGTGTTCCTCCAACTCCATAGTGGACGACTCTATTCGCCTCCGTCTCTTATAGCGCACATTCACTGGATCTGCAGCCAAGTGGTATATCGAGCAACCCCATGGAACCCATGCCACCTTTACTTCCCTTGCCTCAACCTTCCTGCAGTTCTTCCAGTTACCTGTCCGCTATGATGCAGGCGTTGAGATCCTCCTATCATGCAAACAAAACATGGCTACCCACATCACGGACCACATTCATGAGTGGCGTCGATGCCGTAGCTTCTGCAAGATCAAATTAGACGACCGTATCTTCCTAGATTGGTTCCTCAAATCCCTTCTTCCTGTTATTGCTAAGGATGTGGCATCTGAAATACCCCAGTCTGAAGAAGAGGCCATCCTTAAGGCCCAACAATTCGACCTCATTTACGCCCAGTTGGGTTATCTCTATACCATTATACCTGACACCCCTCGCACTGATTCCTCCCAGCACGATGCGTCGGGGGCATCCCACACTGCCGACGGCATCATTGGCCATGTCTCTTCGCATCCCCAACCATTTTCCATAGCACGTCCTACCCCTGGCCCTGACCTTGCGCGGACTACCTTACAGCCTGGAGCCACCAACTCGTATGCTCCCATGCAACATCACCACCATTCCCATGGACCCTCATGTCCACCTCAGTGTTTCAGTCACGCAACTCCCACATACGCCCCCCTGGTCGCACCTCATCCCTACTACCACCAGCATGCTGCACCAGCTCCTGCGCCTTCACAAGCCCAACCCGCTTATTACCTGCCACAGGCCACTCCTGCAGCAAACCCACAACCTGCTCAGCAGCCCTATCAGCAACCCGCTCAAGTTGCTACACCTGCATAGCCTCCACCTACATATCATCCACCGCAGCCTTCTCCTGCACCTGCGCAACCTCAGAATCCACCTGCTGCCCACAGCAAAACCAGACCAACCAACGCAACCAGGGCCAACAAAACCGCGGTAGGGGCTAGAATCGTGGGAACAACTAACCTACAAACCAAGCTGGTCAACCCCCTAATCCCCCTGATAATAATAATGCGGCCCCTGCTAACCAAAACCATGATCACCCGCCCAAGCAGGCTAAAAACCCCAATTTGCGAACAAACCATCCTTGTTCTATTTGCGGGGTCTATGGCCACTACACACATTTTTTCCCACACATGGAGTGAGTTCGGCAACTTTGGGCTTAAGATGCCCACCACCAAGGGCAGGCGGCTCCTCAAGCACCACCCAACCCCCCACAACCTCAGCAGCCACCTTTGGTGCTGCAAAACCCCTTACCAAACCAAGGCATAGTGAATACTCAACCGTTGGCTCCCCCTCAATCCAACGCGCCAACCCAACAACAAATCACTTACGCTGCTCCTGATCAACCCATGTTTGACTCAGGTACCCATCACTTGTTGATGATGTCCTCTGATGAAGTCAACCTCCAGACTCGGCGGAACCAATATGGCTCCACCTCTGAAGCCCCTCCCAACGATAAACCGACTAACGCTCATCCCACTGATCAAGCGTTACGTATACCTCCACCTCCACTAGATGGCGCTCCCAAAGCACCTCGTTTCCCACTTCGCCGTATCAACAATAACCCCAATGCGCGGGCTGCGTCAAACTACAACATTGTTGATGACTTAGCCCAATCTCCCACAGCCATGTCTGCGTTAGAAGTCTTAAAAAACTGCCCTTCGTAGCGCAAGACTTTACTCTCAACCATTGGGGCTATTGATCCAAATGATTCGAATGTAATGGCGTTTGATTTGGACCAATCCGAACCCCGCATGCCTTCCACTTTAGCATTCCAAGTTTCTGTTTCCATTCGGAATTTTGTCGTCCATCGATGCATTATTGATGAAGGTGCCTCTACATGTGTCATGTCCACCTCCATCTGCCAGAAAATGGGATCCCCCACTCTCCATCAGTCCTCTACTATGTTGCGAGCCTACGACGATCGTTCGGCTCAACCATAAGGCCTCTTAACTAACATCCCCGTCCAGCTGGCTGGTAAAACTGTCCTCATCAACATCAAGGTTATTAATGCACAGCTTGATTATAACCTTTTACTTGGCCGTAGCTACATGTATTCCATGCGGGCAGTTGCTTCTTCCATTTTTCGTACCATGATGTTCCCTCATGAGGGACGCGTGGTCAAGGTTGACCAACTCACCTACCATGATCCCAGTGCCCCCGCGGCACCCGAAAATGTTCTCCCCATGGTTGAACAACCTGTTTCGAGTGCCACCACTTCAGTTGTTTCCTCTATGGGGCCTAGAGTTTACTCAGATGCGCCCATGACCTCGAACTTCCAATCTATTCCACCCCCGTCACCCGCCACTGATGTGTCTGACCTGTGTACCCTGTCTCATAATACGCAAACTCCTACTAATCAACCGCCCTTGTTGCCTAAACCCCCTTTGGTACCTAGCCACATTGGTGCTACCCCCATCCATACCATTCCTTTCCTCTTCCCTCCATCAGGAGTAGTTAGCGCCCCGGTCATGGCTACCCTCAGCCTCCCTGGTTTAACCTTAGGATTACCTATTTGGTATCTTTCGCCTCTCGTTCCCCCACCAACACCAAATGTCGTCCTACAACCGATGCAACACATTGTCACTACTAGTCAACCACCTGCCGATTTCGCTACCTCGTCGTCCTCCACGAACCCCCCCCCTCCTCTTACCAAACCCACTGGGGGCAGAGGCCCCCAACCTTACTCTGCTGTCCCACCTCCCAAGACAGTCAAAACCCCCCCTATGTTTCGTGCTCCTCCCAAATGCTCGCTGTGCGATGAGTTGGGCCATGCGACTCACCAATGTCCTCAGTTACTGACAGTACAGGCACACATGCAAATTCTTGATGATGACCCCGATATACTGGTTTTCCAAATTGATCCAACCCCTACGCCTCACGACAAATCCCTGCGCACTAACCACCCCTGTGCCATATGCAGTGTTTACGGGCATTACACCCATCACTGTTCCAATCTCCTTGATTACAGAGCAGCTCTCTATGAGATGAACAATCTGGACCTTGAGACAGCACCCCCCACCTTTGAGGAGATCCACCCCCCAGTATCTTCCCCTTCTAGAGAGGATAATACCATTTATATGATCTCTTCTGCCACTACTCCCTCGTCAACCGATTTGACGACGCAAACTTTTCGTACTGATGAGGAAATCCTTGAGGCTCTCACTGCCCTGGAGTATCCGTGGGATGACATGCACCATCATTCCTACTTCCTCCCAGATGAATCCTCCTCTAACACTGCTACCCAATTTGTAGTTGAATCCAAAGACTTCCTTCCCCCCAAGGTCGACTGGTTCAAGGACCCTATTCCTGCTCCTGATGCCTTCGAGGAAGGTAACATGGCCAACATCTCACCTGTCATCCAAATTGATATCGCTGCCCTAGGACACACTCCCAAACTCATTACTTTAGGAGCCTCTTGTAGTGAGCAAGAGATTGAGGGATACAAAAAACTCTTCAGAGAATTTCGCGATGTCTTTGCCTGGTCCTATACCGAAATGCCCGGTCTTGACCATGCCATTATAGAGTACCACATTGACACATGGCTTGACGTACCCCCCGTTCGTCAGAAACAGTGTCCCATTCATCCCTCAAAACTCCCAGCTGTCAAAGCAGAGATTGAGTAACTTCGCAAGGAAGGATTCATTTATCCTATTTCCTATACCACCTGGGTTTCAAACCCTGTTCCCGTTAACAAAAAACAAGGCACCATTAGAGTATGCACTGACTTCTGAGATTTAAACCGCGCCTGTCCCAAAGACAATTTCCCCATGCCATTTATTGACCAGCTCATCGATGCGTGTGCGGGGCATGAAGTCCTCTCGTTCATGGACGGATTTTTTGGATACAATCAAATCTAAATCTGAAAGGAAGACCAGTACAAAACTGCCTTTACTACCCCATGGGGCACCTTTGCCTATCGCGTCATGCCTTTTGGCCTAAAAAATGTTGGTGCCACATTCCAGCGGGTCATGACCTATGGATTTCATGATTTGGTCCACATCCTGCTCGTCTACCTTGATGACCAAGCCCACGACAAAACCGGTAAAGGAAAGTTTGAGTCCATGTGGCAAGGCCCTTACATTATGCAGACTTGCCTCGGCAAGGGGGCATATATTTTAGCCGACTCTGAAGGCCACCCTTTACGCAACCCCCGTAATGGGTTGTATCTTAAACGTTTTTACCCATAACTGAAACCGCGACCTCATTGGTCCGCATTGTACAGTTTGCTCTCTTTTTTGTTTTTTCACCTTCTTTACGATAATCTTACATTCATCGTTCTTTTTGCATGCCCACAGATGGACCATCTTCCACCTCGTTACACTGGCTTTGCTGATGGTGCAAGCCGCTGGTCTCCCAACCTGGCCTCTACAGCATGGGTCTTATATTCCCCTTCCAACGAACTGATTCACCTTGACGGAATATGTATAGGTGCCGCTACCAATAACCAGGCGGAGTATGATGCTGCGACCGGTCTCCTGACTGCTGCCCTCCATATGGGCATATGTCACCTTCATGTGTTCTTGGACTCCCAGCTAATTGTCCCCCAGCTCAACAACTGCTACCAGGTGCGTGATCCTTGCCTATTTAGAAAATTCCCGCGTACAAAACAACTCAGCCGACAGTTTGAATCCATCACATTCACACATGTCCCAAGAGCTCACAATAGTGTCGCAGATCAAATGGCAAATAACATCCTAGATTGGCATATCAATCACACCATGTAACACCGCCATCATGCATCATTATCCCATAGTATCTCATCCAAATAGATAAAAACCCAAAAATACTACATTGCATCAACATTTGCATCCATGTACATAAACCATAAAACCACATAAAATACACAAGGGGCATCCACGTTCCCAACATCCTAGACTACTTGCATCCACCTGCAATACAAAAATATCACACATCATAAAGCGCATCCATGTGCATACAACTAAGACAACATCACAAAAAGGTGCATCCATGTGCATATATATATCAAAAAATACATGTCACAGTGATATACATGTCCTGAGTACCCCTGTAGTCAGCTATACAAAAAAATGTATGTACATCCATAAAGCCTCATCAAAATACATGCCGTAGCTACAAAACTCGGGGAGGAGTCCCCTGCACTCCCTACTGAGAGTCATACCCTGCATCACTACCAGTGTCTACTGCCTCTGAATCCTCCCCTCGCTCCTCCTCCGGTAAATCCTCATCCCCTACGGGCTCCTGTGCCCGCACACTATCCACCAAGATAGCCACCCGGATCGCAATCGATCTGAAATCCCAGGGTGCCCTCATGCAATCCTGAACCACGTCCGGATCGATGTCCTGCCACCCCTCGTCGGTGACCCCCACCAGCAAACGGTCTAGTAATGCTCGTACAGACTGTAGCGTCCCCTCTACATCCCGGCAATGCACCTCCCCACGCCCAGGCAAAGCTGGAACGGCCACAATCCCCCTCCGTGCCACATGCCCTGGCAGTGGCCTCGGGCCCACATCTGTAGATCACCTATTTGTCAGTAACAATACATCAATCAACTATCATATATAAAACTTGACAATGCAATCAAACCATACATACCATCTGGTTCCCATGCCTGTCCCGCCGGCCGCGGTGCCTCTGGGTCTCCAGTGTAATCCATATCTCTATATGGATAATCATCAAGCGTCAACGGTAGCTGGAGCCAATGCAAGTACAAATCCTATGTGAAGTACCTACCCACATCACCGCCACCACGGCGGTGCATCATCTCACCCCACCGCACCATCCACGGCTCCCTCAAGCCTCCTGTTCTGATCGGCACCCTCGGCCGCAGTGTAGGTACCCTCTCCATAAAAAAAGCGCATAAAAAGGAACCATAGCAAAACCCCTTTGCCAGATTCCTTCGCTGCTGTCAGCTGTCGCTGCACGTAGGTCAGGAACATCTGGCCCCATGCATAATAAACATCGGTCAGTACGCGCTCCACTAGCTGCATCTGACCCCCAGACACCTTCTCCGGTGACTGGGATCCCAAGACGCGCACCACGCATGCTGCCATGGCCCGCACTGCTAGCTCCTGTAGATCTCTCACCAGAAGTTCATTTCTATGCACCCGAGCCTCTGGACCATAGAACCGCTCCAGCATGTCATCCATATCTATGTCCGCGGATACCCGCGGCTGTGTGTCTACCACTCTACCCAGACAGGGCAAACTCGTCAGGAAGTATACATCAGTCAGGGTGAGGTCCACCCTCTCACCCTGCACTCGAAAAGTTTGTATGTCTGGCTCCTAGAAAAAAACCAGTCGGTTCAGCAGCAATGCTGCTGACCGCATCATAGGTACCTGGGCGAACTTCAGCAGTCCGAATAGCCCCAGCATCGATCATACCCAGCGGTCCTCTCGGACGATGGCCATAATCTCATCTGGTATCTCCCTCTCTCTCCATAGCACCTGCGGCATCCTGCCAATCACACAAAGTAGACTCATTAGACTCATGTCAAACAAATAGTAATCACCCTTCCCCCAACCAAAAACCCGAATAGCTCGGTCCAAAACCGCGGCTTTAGGGTTCCCTGCCGCGGTTTTCGACCGCGACTGTTAGGCCTACAGTCGCGGTTCATAATCGCGGCTGTCGGGCCTAAACCCACGGTTTCTGACCGCGGCTATCAGACCTACAGTCACGGTCCCTAACCATGGTTGTCGAGCCTAAACCTGCGGTCCTTGATTGCGGTTCCGACCCGCTAACCCGCGGTCCACCCCACGTGGACCGTACAAAGAGTACCCTGGGACCCACTACCCTCCCCCGAACCCAACGACAATGCAGGTATGAGTTTGAAGAAATACCTGTATCTCCCAGATCTGAAATCAGCCGATCGAATCGTCCAGAAATGCCACCTCAGCTCTGGTCCACTCTGATCTCTAGTCAAAGTCAAATAGTACAAATGACACTTGTCATGTTGGGCCCACTTACTTATAGTCCGTTGACCCTTTTCTTGTTTCGGCCATTCTGAACCCATCCGAAGTCCATTTTTCGAACTGTTTCCACCATTGGAATCAGCATGATGAGACCATCATGATGGTCACCTCGTCGCATTATTTTTTCTACGTCATTTTTTGCCTTTTTTTTAGACACAGCTAGTCACCTCGGTTTACGCGCCACTTCGACCATTCTCCGTTTTTCACACTTTTTATATCGCCGGATTCATTTTTCCGAGCTCGTGATGATGCTTGAGATCATTTCTCGCTCTCACTTGGTACAATTTCAACATTGTGTCCCAACACCTTGCTGCCTCGATTTGCGCACCACATCGGCCGCCATCAGATTGTTCCACAATTTTTACATGAGCCATCCACTCCTGTCATACTGCAAATGTTCCATCATTTTGCCACCATTCATTCCCCCCACAAGGAGGCCCACCAGTGTTCCCCCCCACCCTCGTTCCTGGTCATCATAAATGTTCCTTGATTGAACACTTCCTCCTTGCCTGGCCTTTCATTACTTCAGAGTCTTCTTATTTTCTTTCAGACTCCTTAAAATTGAAAGCAACCACGAGCATGAACTGTCCTGGGCTCGTAAAATCCACACGAAAGTACCATTCCATTACTTCAGAGTCTTCTTATTTGCTTTCAGAATCCTTAAAATTGAAAGCAACCACGAGCATGAACTGCCTTGGGCTCGTAAAATCCACACGACAGTACCATTCCATTACTTCAGAGTCTTCTTATTGCTTTCAGACTCCTTAAAATTGAAAGCAACCATGAGCATGAACTGTCCTGGGCTCGTTAAATCCACACGACAGTACCATTCCATCACCTTAGAGTCTTCTTATTTGCTTTTAGACTCCTTAAAATTGAAAGCAACCATGAGCATGAACTGTCCTGGGCTCGTAAAATCCACACAACAGTACCATTCCATTACTTCAGAGTCTTCTTATTTGCTTTCAGACTCCTTAAAATTGAAAGAAACCATGAGCATGCACTGTCCTGGGCTCGTATAAATCCACACGACAGTACCATTTTATATACACACTTCTTCTCGTTCCCTAACCCATGAAGAAGTCCCCCCGTGCCTCTTAGTGCCATGATCGATCCTCTCAGCAGCACCCCTAATCAGGTCGCCTTTGTTCAGAGTCTTCTGCAGTCTCCTGCCATTTTACCACAGCTTGAGTCTCCCTCAGCCCAGTCACTCTCCCAGATCCAACATAGCTATGATCCCCTTACCACTCGTCAGTTTCATATGCTACCCGATCATCCCTGCCACCATACTCTGAACAAAGGAGGTTTGAGTCCACCCACTCTACTTGCCCAGTTATTCCCCCCAGTTTATCAATCCTGCCATCAGTACTATCATAGTTTGGTTTTCCACCTCGCGCTCCTGTCCAGGAAACATCATTGCCTTGATAGTTGCAGGTCTCCCTCTGTCGATGACAGCCCCTCTATTCCAGAGGATAGACCCAGAGGTCCTTGCACCCTGGACCCATCACCATCTATGGTGAGTGCCTACGGACCATTTTGGGAGGAGTCATCATTGCCTCTCCGCATGGTTGTTTCTCACATGCTCGACTTCAGCACCTTGATCACATCGTTGAGAATCGCGCAGGATGTATATCCCTTCCATTATTTGTCGAAGACCCTAGATTTCCCCCGACTCTAGCACATTGATGTGTCACTTCGGAATGCCCAGTTATATGTTCCTGTTGATGTCCGGGCTGCGTTGGCGATTGTATTCAGAATCCCTTCCGTTCCATGCTTCCTTGAGTACCCAGTTCAGTTCCAGTACAGTGTACCATTGCGAGTATGACCCTTGTCACTCTGGTCCAACAGCTCATCAGTTCCTTTGGTACCACATTCAGTAGCATTGCTGTCATTCCAGTGCATCAGTTTTTCAGCTCAGACATGATCAACCCAGCAGTATGTCCCAGATTTGTGTCCCTTCTGGACCCTTATGATATACACAGTCGTTTTTTATGTATCCTACAGGTCCCTATTTTTGGGCCTCACAGTTATGTTTATGTATCTTGATATGAGCATGGGTATGCCCGCCTCGTCCATATATTAAGATTCTTCCTCATTCAGTATTTGAGGCGATATATATGTCAGGTCCCCACATTTTGGACCCCATTGTTATTATTATGTTATATCCTGATACGAGCATGGGAATGCCCGCCTCATCCATATGATCAGATGATTCTTCATCCATTATTGAGGTTATGTACTTTTAGTTCTTGCAGTTGGTTCGGGATCGTTGTTTCGGGCTTCCATTTGTTTCTTCTCTTCTCCACACCCCAAAAACACCATTTATGACTTAGGATGTCCATCGGCCATATGATGAGCTCATGCCCTCGCACATCAGGGGGCAATCTGTTAACACCCAAAAAGTGTTCACTACCTCATCTACCCCACTATATGGCTCATTTGTCCATTTTTCTACCATATTTCCCTTGAAAACCCTGAAAATCCCACTAAAAAGCCTCCAAAAGGCCAAAAACCCCTTTTTTCCTCCAAAAATATCCAAAATTCCTCTAAAATAGCAAAAATCCCCAAAAGGGAAGAAAAAATATAAAATAATGAGGAAAATGAGGAAAAAACCCTAAACAACTACCCTAAACCATATGAATTCCAAAACCATGGGCCAGCACTCCACCACTAAAAAACTATAAATAGGTGATGGAGACCCCTTATTTCACATCCACAATCATAAGCATCCTTACTCTGCCAAAACAGCTCTGGAAACCCTAGCTCACCCTTGAGCTACTTTCACCATTGAGAGCCCCTTTTGGCCCATTTCCACCATCGGAGAAGGAGAAGGAGCAGGCTGGAGCTTGGAGCAACCGTCTTGGATCACTGCAAAGAGATTCACCAACCTTCACATCGGAGGTAATATCAATATAAAAACCATTCTTTACATTTTGTTGTTTTGTTTCATGCATATATTTAGAGGAGTTCGTTTTTCTGTTTAACATTTTCATTTACATTTTACTAAACTGCTACTAAGGAGTCACTTCTCCTTAGTAGGTGCTCATTCGCACAAGCTAGGGGTAAAACCCTAGCTACAAATGTCCATGACAAGATCCTTCACAACTGCTTGCTTGACTTAGGAGCGTCCCGTAACCTAATGCCAAAGGCAGTGATGGATGAGATTGGCCTCAACATTACAAAACCCTACCATGACCTGTTCTCTTTTGACTCCTGGAAGGTCAAATTCCTAGGCCGCATCAAAGACCTTGTTGTAAACCTATCCCAGCTACCCTAAAAAAGCATAGTGATGGACATAGTAGTGGCTAACATCCCTCCTAAGTTTGGTCTCTTATTGTCTCACTCATGGAGTAAAAGGCTGGGTGGTACCCTTTAGATGGAACTTACATACACTACAATCCCAATGTTTGGGGGGGAGACCAAGAGGCTTTATAGAGAGAATCAACTTGCCTACATCATAAGCAATGAAAATAATTCTGTGAACCATCCTATCTATGCAATGGACACAGATTTTGGGTCATGTATTATGCAGATAGATGATTCCTAGCAAATGCGAGTCTAGCTTACAAATCTCATCTATCATCAGCCTAAAGAAGTAACCACCTCAATTTGGAGCATATTTTTTGATGGGGCCAGTACTCAAGCCTCAGAAGGTGAAGGTGTATTTTTTATTTCTCCATCAAAGGAGACTATTCATCTGTCTGATAAACTTGATTTTAAAACTACTAAGAATATAGCAGAATATGAAGCATTGCTATTAGGGGTGAAGGATGCCAAGGAAATGGGGATCATGTGCTTAAAGAACTTTGGAGATGCAGATATTATCATAAAATAGGTCAACAACACCTTTCAAGCAAATAATGTCAGGCTGAAGGCTTATAGAGATGAGGTATGGAAACTCAGGGACTCTTTCATGTTTTTTGAACTCTCATATATGCCTAGGGATATGAATCATCTAGCTAAGTACCTTACTGTTTCTCCAAGCATGTTCATTCCCCCTTTTCCTCCCAAACTGAGCTATGATATCCAGGTCAAGTACAGACCATCCCTACCTGATAATGTGAAATTTTGGAAGGTGTTTGAGAATTATGATGATCTTAGTAAATTCCTCTAGGTAGTGGATGAGTTCTCTGATATGCATATTGATCAAGAAAACCTAAATACAGAAGAATCTCAGAAGCTCAAGTTAAAGGATAAAGTAGGTGATCAAAACATTGTTCAGTTTCCTAGTAACCATATACCTGAGAGTCTGGTACCCCTGGAGGATCTATTTGATCATAATGATGTCCCTTTTAAACCTACCAAAAGGGAGAAAGATATTGTTGTCCAAGTGCAAAACATAGGTATCCAAAGTCATCCAAAGTCCATAAATATGTCCACTGAGTTAACTGCTGATCATAGGTCTAAATTTTGTAGCCTAGTGAAAGAGTTTGTTGATATCCTTTCCTAGGAATACAGTGACCTGAAAACCCTTGACACTAATATCATCCAACACAAGATTCCTGTAGAGAAGGACACCATCCCTTTCAAGCAAAAGCTGAGATCCATGAGTCCCCTCCGACTGCCTGTGATTGAAAAAGAAATCCAAAAGCTTCTTAAAGCCAAAATCATAATTTCCCTTAGGTATTCCAAATGCATTGCAAATTTAGTGGTGGTACATAAGAAAAACAGAGAGATTAGGTTGTGTGTGTATTTCATAAACCTGAACAAATGCTCCAAGAAAGACAACTATCCGTTATCCAATATGGAGCATCTATTGCAAAGAGTATGAAGGGTTAGTGTCATGTCATTCCTATATGGTTTCTTTGGATACAACCAAGTTGTTGTGCACCCTGATGACCAAGAAAAGACTGCGTTTACCACTCCCTGGGGCACCTTCATGTATGCCAAAATTCCCTTTGGGATGATGAATGCTCAGGCCACTTTTCAGAGAGACATGGACCTAGATTTTGTAGGATTGAAAGAGAAATTTGTTCTCATATACCTTGATGACCTCATTGTTTACTCCCACATTCATGAAGAACATTTGCAACACTTGAGGAGGGTATTTCTGAAATGTAGAAGAATTGGGATATCACTGAACCCAAAGAAGTCTCAATTTGCACTCAGTGAGGGAAAACTCTTAGGTCACATAGTCTCAGTTGAAGGTGTGAAGATTGATCCTGTTCATGTTAAATAAATCCAAATGTTGTCCATACCTAGGTCAAAAAGGGATATTAAGTCATTTCTGGGTAAGATAAATTTTGTTAGGAGGTTTATCCCAAACTTTTCTGAGCTGGTAAAACACATAACCTCTATGTTGAAAAAGGAGGCTGAAATCAAATGGACAGAGCAAGCAAGAAGCTCTTTTGAAGACATCAAGAAGGCTATCATGGAATCTCCCACTCTGACTAGTCTAAACTACCAAGGGTTTCTACATTTTCTCCTTTGCATCCTATGACACAGTGGCAGCAGTGCTGTTACAAATAGATGGGGAATGCCTCGATCGCCCTATTTCCTTTTTCAGCAAGAAATTGAGGGATGCTAAACTAAAATATGATCTTATTGAAAAGTAGGATTATGCTCTCATCAAGTCATTAAAATCCTTCAGGGTTTACATTCTACATGCCAAGGTCCTTGCCTATGTCCCTTCAGCTATTGTAAAGGATGTATTGACCCAACCTGACATTGATGGAAATGAGCTAAATGGATAGCCAAGCTTATTGAATTTGACATAGATGTAAATCCCACCAAGCTAGTGAAAGGCCAAGGTCTATATAAACTCATGGCTAAAGAAAATTGTGATCTTTTGGGAATGAATTTTATTTGTGTAACTTCAACTAACCTGCAGACATAGATAGCAGCAGAAAAAACAGTAGAGGAAGTTCAGGAGCAGAATAACAGTCAGCAAACAGCTAGGAACTTGTCTTCATGTGAGTGGTACTCAGGTATTATTCATTTTCTGCAAAAGTTAGAAGTTCCCCCTGGACTCACTCTAAATCAAGAACGGGCTCTTAAACTTAAGTCAGTGAAATTTTGTGTAATTGATAAACTAATTTATTGGAAAGATCTGTCTGGTGTTTTGTTGAAATTCTTAGATAAAGAAGAGTCAGTTTAGGTCATGCATCAGTTTCATTCAAGCACATGTGGAGGCCATCATTACTGGAAGACCACAGCTCACAAGATTCTAAGGGCTGGGTACTATTGGCCAGTTCTTTTTTCAGATGTGTGTGCCTTTGTGAGAGCCTATGACAAGTTCCAAAGATTCATAGGAAAGCAACAACTCAGGTCTTTTCCCCTTAGGCCTATTGTAGTGAATGGTCCCTTCCATCAGCGGGGTCTTGATTTCATAGGTGAAATTAATCCTTCATCAAGTGGTCAACATAAATGGATCCTAGTGGCCATAGAATATTTCACCAAGTGGATAGAGGAAGTCCCTACCAGGAATGCCACCCACCAAGTCATCATGAGGTTTTTATATGAGAACATCTTTAACAAGTTTGGCTGCCCAGTAAGGTTAGTGACTGATAATGCAACAGCCTTCAAAGCTGGGGAATTGGTTAACATGTGTGAGTCCATGGGAATTCAGTTGGTGCATTCCACTTCCTATTACCTTCAAGGCAATGGCCTTGCTGAGTCATCCAACAAAAGTCTAGTTAGGATCATAAGAAAAATATTGGAGAATAATCAGAAAAGCTGGGATTCTAAGCTGAAAATTGCTCTATGGGATGATAGAGTGACTAAAAATAGATCCATAGGGACTTATCCTTTCAATTTACTTTATGGTACTGTAATTTCCCCTATTTGGAAATTTATTAAAATTCCCTATTTTCCAATTTTTTCACACTTTTGTCTCTTGACTAGTTTTGATGTCTAGACCTCCAAATTGACCCAAATGCTTCCGAATTTTCTATGAAGGTACATGAATGATAATATCACTTAAATATAATGCTAATTTATTTTTTGTGACCTCCCAATTACTTTTTCAAACTTTTTTAATGTTCTGCTCAAAGTAGGAGTCTTTACTAGCAAATTGGGGCTCCAATTCCCCCTAGGTAATTGTCGGAAATGGCTTCACAAATGATCCAAAATTCACTTGAATTTATGGAAAGAGGATGGGTATGTGTAAGGGACCTTTTAAAATTCTCATATGCATCATGGTTTAGTTTATACAGTCTGTTATGACTCTTTCCAAAACAACCCCCAAGTCACAATTTCGACCCTTGGGGAAAATGCACCAAATATTCTCCCAATGCAATAAAAATGAGTAAAATGGATTCCAATTCTTAATTAATGAAAATGAGACTTGAAATAAACATTAATTACATTCCATCCATCATACATTTATCAAATATACATTCCTCCATTAGAAATAATAAACATTACCATGTCATATATCAAAATGGAGTGGAAATGGTCATTGTTTGCTCATTAAAAGTCATTTTGACATATAAATATTGGGAATTTAGACTTGAAAATTTATGAGAATGAATAAAATATAACATTTAAACAATTTCTATCATAAATTGACAATGATAAACTCTCTCAATTCGAAATCATCAGCATTACAATGGTTCACAACAAGATAGTGGGGAAATGACACTATTTCTTCATTATTCAACATTTTTACATGAATTATTTTGGGTATTTCGACCTGAGAGTATTATAAACATGAAATATAGAGAATATAAATAATAACATAATATAATGAGCATTATAATCTTCCCCGAAGAGATCAATAGCTCACCCAAAGCGCAATCCCTCCATTGGCATGAATATGGTGTGAAAACTGGAAATAGTTGAGAGAGAGTGCTGCAATAGAAGAATACAAATTTTTTCCTGTAGCTTACACCTACAAATTAGACTCCATTAAATCTCCATGAAATACCTGAGTGGACTTTCAAAATACCAACTAGGATGGGAATCTTTCACCCTCGAAATTGGCTTAAGCAAGGAAAAAAGTCATCCACTAGCTCTCACAATTCACAAATGAGAAAAAGATTCTTATCATGGCTGATCCATATATTTTATAAAAATTATTGGTATTATAAGGTTCCAAATCCAATTTGAATTGGTGTGGCTGCTCATGCTATGCCATGTGGCCTCTCTCTTCACCTTCCCTCTTCTCCCAAATTTGAGTAGGAGCCTCTTGGCCTTCTCCAACTCCCAATTTCAACCTCTAAAATTCTCTATTCATTCATGACATGTCATTATGTCAGAATTAATATCTGAATTGTGTCATAACTGTCATAGAATCTCCATCATTGGTGTCATAGATGTCATAAATGTAAGGGGAATCTAGCCAAGTGTCCATGAAACTCCCATTTGGCTCTTCCTCTCCCATGTAAGTTAAAATTCATTCCAAATTAGAACTATGAAGTATATGGACAAGTATATTAGCATTATATTCCATCCAAAAACATTATTCTTCCCATATATTTGAATTTGCAAGAGAAAGATACCATTTAACACAGGAATTCTAGCTAGTTTGGGCCCCATAGTCTCCATGTGTCTTCATGCTCTATTGCCACTTCCATTTTATATTGCCTTTATTTAATAAGATAAATTATTAAATATTTATCCCCTTCTAATGTCTAAATATCATTTATTATCCCCCTTATTCCAAATCTCAAAGCTTCCACCCCCAACCTAGAAAACTAGTGATTTTCCTCTTTGGTAATTATTTGACTTTTAGCATCCATTTGACAACTTTAATGAATATGGAAAATGTGATTTTTCCATTTTGACAAAATTCCAAATTTGGGACATTAAAAATCCTCCCTTCCCAATATTTCTTGTCCTCAATCAATTTCAAACATGGTTGTTGAAGAACCTGCTTTCTGTATGATTCTTTGAAGTTGCCACTGATCTGCCCACTTTGAGTCTTTGAGATTCCATGAAGATTTCAGAGAGGGAAAACCATGCTTGCTGCTACAATAATCTGATTAAAATCACCTTATTAAGTGTGAAATACATCTCCCATACTTCTTGTTTCTAAAATAATTTCAAATCAATGAGATAAAAACTATCCCAGGGTCCCATTGCTTGCATTGCACTCCAACAATTAAGAGCGCTCTCCAACCCATACCATTTGGAAAGAGAATTTCTGAATCCCATTTTCTTTTATGCATTCTTCCAAATATCATGAGTTCATAATATATATCACCAAATTATATAAAAACATAATAAGAATGAACATCAAGGAGGTGCCTCAACAAGAAATCATGAAAGTTCTTATACCTCCCAATGAGTAGACTACCATTTGCCAAGTGCATACAAGATTCAAGTGACCAATCAAATCTGCTCCAATGACATAGCTGTGGATCCCATGTCCCATTATTATGCTCCAAAGATATATAATGTGCATCAATATAATCAGCCACTTGTTCTTTCATCCAAGGAGTGAATGAAGAACCTCCACCAAAATCTGAACCAAATAATGAGCAAAAAAAACATGAAGACTTCAAGTGGATCAAATAAGTCTCATCAATACACCCATGAATATGTATATCATCATGAAATAACAGAGGATTTTTCTTCCAATAAGAATTTTCTTCAATCACATATCTCTTCACCCAAGTGTATGATGAAGTTCCTCCAACATCAAATAGACTAGGCAAGGAGCAAGAAAAATCATGAGTCTCCAAGTGACTCAAGTGAACATCATAGGTGCACCAATGTAGATGTGTATCATCATAATGTAAAAAATGATGCTGCTGAAAATGTAAATAATAATGTGCTCCAACCATGTCATCATAAAAATTCAATCTAGGAGTTCCATACTCCTCATGTGGCACCATAAAAAAGAACCCTTTCACCCATACTTCATTAGGATGAATGCTGCAAAATTTGGAAGTGTAGGATGTAGGAGAAAGAACCAACTCACCCAAATGATCAGTAAGTGAAATTTTTTCATAATGTGAAGTATCCATAGGGGTAGAATTATTCACCTCCCTATAAAATGCAAAAATTTCCTCATGGGTTGGTTCCAAGGTGATGGAATTATGCACTTCTTCAAAAATTGTGTAACCATTTTCAAGAGGCAACTCAAGTTCCTATTCCACCATTACTAGTGATTGGATCTCATCAATATAATCCTCAAGCACATAAAGAACCTGCAATTTTTCATGTTTCTCATGATCCATCATGTCATGAGAATCCTCCAAGCAAGCTACCTTATGAAAATCTGAAACATCGGAGGAAAAATAAGTGTCTTGTGACTTTTCAATAAGTTGCTCATTTTGAATTGTGAGCTTATCAATAACTTCATTATTCTTCAATTAGGATTCATGTAACCATTCACTAAGCTCAATGACATTTTTTCTATCAAAAATCAAAGACATGAAATTACCTTTGATGTTGCACATTTCTCTTTGGATCTTCTCCATGTCTTCAAGGAAGGATGGATCCTCCAAGGAAGTAGCTCTCCAACAAGAATTTGATACCAATGCTTGAGTGTCATGGAGTATGCTAAGGGCCTCTTGGATATTCTTTTCATTCATATTTAAGGACCCTTCAAGAAAATGAGGCTCTTGCAAATGAACCTCCTTAGCTTCTTCCTTCTTGATTGGACCAACTTCATGAAGCTCAAGTGGTGATGGGGAAGTTGATCTTGTTTCTTCTTCAACTACTACAAGGTATTGATTTTCAGGTTTAATGGAAGTTTGGCTTGCAGCAACTCTTTCAAAATTGATCTCTATGTCACTAACATAGAGGTGTGAGCACCCATCAGTAGGTACTCCTTCATAGTTCAAGAATCCATCAGTAGATGCTCTTTGGTCCATGTCCATAGTAGAATTTGTTTCAGAATGATATTCAATAGTTTCAAGGTACTCTTATTCCTTCTAATGTGACGTTTCCTCATCTTTTTCAAAGTCATTTGGGAGTGAATTTTGATACTCTTCATGTAATGCCTTTTTTCTTCATCACCCATAGAAATTTGTAGCTCCTTGGTCTCCTCCATACTTGTGCATTGATTATTATTCCTTAATGAGTTCTTATTTGAATTATTTTTTATAAATTCCTTCAACCAATCATTAAGGTCTTCACAATGAATAGTTTTATGTGGCAATTTGAATGCTTGATTAACTTGCCTAGACATATCATCACCACATGGCTTAATGATTTTATTCAATTCATATATACCATCCATAAATTCAATAGGTGCAAAGGACATGCTATGATACCACTGTAATGTCCCATTTTTTGGAATTTTATTAAAGTGACCATTTTTCTCACTTTTTCCGCAATTTTGACCTTAACTAGTTTTGATGTCTAGACCTCCAAATTGACCCAAATGATTCCAAATTTTATATCAAGGTACATGAATGATAATATAACTTAAATATAATTCTCATGTATTTTTTTGACCTCCCAATTACTTCTGAAAACTTGTTTAATGTTCTGTTCAAAGTAGAAGTCTTTACTAGCAAATTGGGGCTCCAATTCCCCTTGGGTAATTGCCGAAAATGGCTTCACAAATGATCCCAAATTCACTTGAATTTATGAACAGAATCTGAGTATGTGTAAGGGACCTTTTAAAAGTCTCATATGCATCATGGTTCAGTTTATACAGGCTGTTATGACTCTTTCCAAAACAACTCCCAAGTCATAATTTCGACCCTTGGGGAAAATGCACCAAATCTTCTCCCAATGCAATAAAAATGAGTAAAATGGATTTCAATGCTTAATAACTGAACATGATAATTGAAATAAACATTAATTAAAGTCCATACATCATACATTTATCATATATTCATTCCTCCATTCGAAATAATAAGCATTACCATGGCATATATCAAGATGGAGTGGAAATGGTCATTGTTTGCTCATTAAAAGTCATTTTGACATACAAAACCTGAGAGTATTATAAACATGAAATACAGAGAATATACATCATAACATAATATAATGAGAATTATAATCTTCCCCAAAGATATTAATAGCTCACCCAAAGCGCAATCCCTCCATTGGCATGAATATGGTCTGAAAACTGGAAATAGTTGAGAGAGAGTGCTGCAATAGAAGAATCTACATTATTTCCTATAGCTTACACATGAAAATAAGAATCCATTAAATCTACATGAAATACATGAGTGGCATTTCCAAACACCAACTAGGATGGGAATCTTTCACCCTCGAAATTGGCTTAAGCAAGAAAACTAGTCATCCACTAGCTCTCACAATTCACAAATGACAACTTCACAAATGAGAAAAATATTCTTCTCATGGATGATACCTATATTTTATAAATATTATTGGAATTATAAGGTTCCTAATCCATCCATAAACCAAATCCAAGTCGAATTGGTGTGGCTGCTCATGCTATGCCATGTGTCCTCTCTCTTCACCTTCCCTCTTCTCCCAAATTCGAGTAGGAGCCTCTTGGCCTTCTCCAACTCCCAATTTCGACCTATAAGATGATATATTCAGTCATGAAATGTCAGTATGTCAGTATGTCATCCTTCAGATATGACTTGTGTCATAACTGTCATAGAATCTCCATCAATGGTGTCTTAGATGTCATAAATGTAAGGGGAATCTAGCCAAGTGTCCATGAAACTCCCATTTGGCTCTTCCTCTCCCATGTAAGTTAAAATTAATCCCAAATTAGACCTATGAAGTATATGGAAAATTATATTAGCCTTATAATCCATCCAAAAACATTAGGCTTACCATATATTCGAATTTGCAAGAGAAAGATACCATTTAACATAGGAATTCTAGCTAGTGTGGGCCCCATAGTCTCCATGTGTCTTCATGCTCTATTGCCACTTCCATTTTATCTTGTATTTATTTAATAAGATCAATTATTAAATATTTATCCCCTTCTAATGTCTAAACATCATTTATTATCCCCCTTATTCCAAATATCAAAGCTTCCACCCCCAACCTAGGAAACTAGTGATTTTCCTCCTTAGCAATTATTTGACTTTTAGCATCCATTTGACAACTTTCATGAATATGGAAACTATTATTTGGCCATTGTGACCCAATTCCAAACTTGGGAAATTATAGATACTGAGGCCATTTTTCCCATTCAGCTGATCCTGCCAGTTGCAAAAAAATTTCAGGAGGAATAGGATAAACCAAATGACATGGTGAGGAGGATGCTTGATTTGGTGGAGTTGCAGCAAGTCAGGGAACAGGTGATGGAAAAGTAAAAAGATCATCAAAAGAAGATCAAGGTTATTTTTGATAAAAGGAAAAAGGTGGACAACTTTCAGGTTGGAGATTGGGTTCTCAAGTGGGATCCTGTAAGGCAAGACAAGGGAAAACATGGAAAGTTTGACTTTGTGTGGATAGGCCCATTTGTGATAGCTCTAATACAGCATAACAATACTTTCAAGTTACAAAATATGGCAAGAGAAGAGGTGTTTGATGGCCTAGTAAATGGGCGGTTCTTGAAACTCTATTTTAACTGAGGATTTAAGGCCTTGTTATTGTAAAATATTATTTAGTTGATTTTTTTTGCTTACAAAATAAACTCCATGCCCAATGGAACAATAGAAGATGGGTTTACTTCTTATTTTTTCAAGAAAGGCATTTTGTTCTAGGATTCTTGGGACCTCATAGGGAGGTTCCCATCCCTGAGTAGGAGCCAAATTTTATCTCCTAAAATAAATTAGTTTTAAATAAGTCCACTTAGGCAATTTATTTTTGCATAGTAATTAAGTTTTTAGGGCATATTATGAAAGATGTTTGGGTAATTAACAAAGTTGTAATATCTGGTGTTCTGTCTTCAAGAAAATTGAAAGTTTTAGCTTTTGGTGGCTTAGGAGAACATTCCCACAGTTCATTAGCCATCGAAAATCACAGCTTTCGGTAGCTAACAGTTTCGGCTCAGGACCACGTTAACCACCGAAAGCCTATTGATCACCATTTTATAAAATTTTGGGAAAAGGGACTTTCGGTGGCTTATGAGAACCTACCAATAGTTCATTAGCCACTGAAAAATCCTTGGTTTCGGTGGCTTAGCAATGGGTCTGAGAAGACAATTAACCACTGAAAGCTCATTAACTACGTTATTGATAAAATTTGGAAAGGGGGATTTTGGTGGCTTGGGAGAATGTGTCAACGGTTCATTAGCCATCGAAAAGACCAACTTTCGATAGCTTATGGATCAAACCCTAGATTCTATTAATGACTGAAAAGGCCAAAAGGGGAAAACAGTTATCTATCCATCAAAATCAAACTCGTCGGCATGAGGCATGTCATAATTCAGCACGATTAACCACCAAAAAGACCAGGGAACTGCATTAAAGCATAAATTGGTGGCTAAGAGGTCATTATTGACCTGAAATGACTAATGGAAATCAAAACCCTAGCCTGTCCTCCATCTATCCCGTGACTATAGTAAACCTCCACGAAACACCAAGCTCAAATTGAAAATGATTACTACGCTGGCTATCTCGTGGATATCACTAGAATCCACCATCATCGCACTCGAGTACCAATGAAGTGGTTAACCCCTCAAAATCAGCACCATATCCTCAGTACACTCCTCATTTTTGCATGTATCCTTACTACTCAAGTCCATCCCTGAAACCAGCATGCTAAATTCAATTCACAGAGTTCAAATTTTGGTTTTTGCAGGTACTAAGAAGCACAACTCAAAGATGAAGAAAGGAGGACCTACCCTTAGATAGGAACTAGGAGACATCAGCTATCTTGACTTAGATCCAGAAGTCTTCCATTTCTTCAAAGATGTATGCTATTGCATATTTTATGAGAAAATCCAAGGTTCACACTAGTAGATTCCAGAAGCATTTTCCCTTTCTTTTGATGGCTCCAAGGCGCTGATAGGCAAGGAAGAGTTCCTAGTGGATGAAACCCTAATTGTAGAAGTGACAGAACTCCCAAGAACTGGGGAGAAGTGGTTTAAGACCACCATTACTAAAAATGTGGAATTCAGATCATATTTAAAACCTGAACACATAAATATAGTATGGAAGAAAGGTATTCCAACCAACTAGCTAAAGGAGAGGTGGCAACAATTATTGAAAGCAATTTTGGTGTATATAACCTGTGAAGGCAGGTACAATAGGGAAATGATATATCACTTCAATTTGATGAACCATTTTACAGGAAGAAGCTCTTTAAACCTACCCTTCTACCTCCATAAGAGCTTAACCAAGATGGCACACCAGGTAAAGGACCAGCCCATGAAAATCATAGGAAGGTTATCTCACCATGGCCTAATACAACTCACTGTCCAAGAATTTCTACAAAGTAGAAAAATAGCATGGACATATTTTTTATTTTGGAATGAGTTTGAAACAATCCTACATCCAGAAGATAAAGGAAAGTCCCCTTCAAAGAAATCCACCACCCCCAGGAGTGGAAAAAAGAAAAGGAGGGCTATCTCATCAGTAACAATGGATCAACCATCCCCCACTTCTAAAACCAACCAAGATAAAAGAAACGTAGACTTCAGTGGAAAGGAGAAGGAGGTCCGAGCACAAAGTGAAAATATTATAAACTTACCCTACTCAGACTCATAAGGATAAAGGGAGGAAAAAGTTGACCTAACAGAGCAAGTTACAACAGAAAATGAAGAGTTTCCTTCACCAACACCAAGGGAAGGGCAGGATGAACCAATAGCAGAGATCTCCTCAATCAAACCTAGGTTTCAAAGAGTCAACCAACTACTAGAGAAAATACATGAATGAGAGGTCTTGGATAGGGAGATAAAAGGAAATATTGCAATATTAACCAAGAGAAATAAGGAGTTGCACAATTCTATTCTGGAGATAAGAGGGATGTATGTCCTATTGAAAAGAAGGAATCTAAAGCTAATGAAGGACACCACCATACTTTACAAAATGATCAGACTGATGAGTTTAAAGAAGAACAATTCAAACCCTAGCCCTCAAGCTCATCTTGCACTAGAAACCCTAGCTGAGGCAACAATGAGCCTTCAGAATCTAGATGCAGCCCAGGATGCTACTGTTTTTCCAAATCTTATGCAGGCTGAAGAAGTGCTAGAAGATCAACAACAAAGATGAAAAGGGATGATTGGAAGGCTGATTACAATTTTGTAGAAGAAGAGCTTTCGGTGGCTTAGGAGGACGCAAAAGCGGTTCATTATCCACCGAAAGCAGAGCTTTCGGCAGCTAACAGACCCAAGATTTTGTTTCCTTAACCACTGAAAGAAAAAAAGGGTGCAAAAATATATTTTGGCACACAGAACTAGTTTTGGCGAATACAAACATCTCAGGGATGAAATAGAAAGCTGAAAGTTGCTGAAAAACACCATTGGAGGAGGTTTGTTCCGGTTTTGAGGATATAATCAAGGAGAAAAGGGCCACAAACCCTACATGTTTTTTACCCATAATAGCTTATCTATTAGATGACAGGTTACAGCTCTACTTTAGTACTCACTGCAGTCATCAAAGAGTTCAATGACTGAACAAGTGTTATAGTTACATAGACTAATAGTTAAATTAGGGTTTCTGACGTAATTTTGCAAAAAACATTTATTTTATCTATTTTTAGTAAAACAGATCGAACTTTTCAGGATCTGAATATTTTTGTAAAGGCTATAAATCCCAAGACTTATGTTAAAGAAAAGGTTCGACTTCGGGGACCTTTAGACTATTATCATTATCAAGCTTCTCATGTTATTCATGACCTAATATAAGATATTTTGTTATTATATGTTCAGATTCCATATCTTTTTTGTTATGTGCTTGTGCTTGAATGTCTGATTCAGGTTTATTCATGTTATCTAATATCTAATAGCTGTCATCCTATATGTATGTTGATGAGTTGAATTGCAAGCACTTTTCCTTATTATGATTAACCATTTGTATGTAATTTATTTATATATGAATCTTCCAGCATAGTAAGTTCTCAATATGTTCACCCTATTATCAAACCTCTGAACATTGGTAGTTAGAAGCCTTATCTTTTGATTGAGTTTTATGCATGTCTTGAGCATGTGAGGTCCTTTAGTTCATCTGAATTAATCCATTTAGAAAAACCATAAATAAATTGAATTTACCAGGCATCCTTGAGTTTCAACCTAGAGGATTTTCCTGGAGTGATAACAGGGCACTAGAGTGGGATTTTGCCCAAATTTGGCTTGATTTGGTGTAATTAATGTTGCATTGAGAGTCTAAACCATCCAGTTTTCCACACCCACACTATCCAAGGTGTAATAATTAACCTAGCACACATCATCCATGCCACTTCATCAATTCGTGGCCATTTAGAGAGATTTGGGATGAGATTGGCCCACCTAGGGGGGTTTGATGCCAATTTGGCAATTTTGGGATTTTTGCTCACAATTGGCTTCCAAATCCATTCAAAACTCTTATGATTTATTTATAAACCTGTTAATAACAATTTCAGAGTGAGACAGTCCAAAATTATCTTGTTTCCAACTATCATTGCGTGTAATTTAACTGTAATTTGATGGTTTTTACTGAATCTTGCACCCAAATTTGATTTGTGAGCCTCAGTAATGCTCCTAGATTCTCCTGTGTTTCGATTTACTCACTTTCTGGTTCAAATTTCTCACAATTATTTATGTTTCAAAAATTAAGGTGTGGCTGATGGTTTTTTTTTTATGATAGCTGAACATTAACAACTGAACATCATGTTAAATTACAATTTTAATTAAAAATCCCCAGTCGGCTATGTCAACGCAACTAAATGAGATAGGGGCTTGATTTTTCCTAAGGATGAGGGAGTGGGGGATTGTAAGAGTGGACATAAATTCGAGTTAGGCAGAGCACCAGTTTTGGAAAAACTTTTTTAAATTTTCTTGGGTAAGAAAACACCAGAAATGACCACTTTTCCCTCATGCGGCAATGTTTCACCTTCCCTCATGATTTGGATTGAGCAAAAGTGGTTTGGAAACCCAATTGGGTATTCACATAGTAGAAATCAAGCAAAAACGATTTCAAGTCTGAACCTTTGAGGAATTTATCCTCTCCGACGATCTAGATACTTCACGTTTTGGGTTTTTCCTATGTGGATTGTTTCTCTTCAAGTTTTATCTTGTCTACTAGTTGTTTTCCTAAACATGATTGCCCTGAATCTAATTTTGAGGCTTTGCTTTGAAATACCAACAATGTTTTCATTTTGGGTATTTTGCAGCAGTCGGTCTGGCACCAACAATGTTCAGAAATTCATAAATTTATGTGTGTATGTAATCCCTGGAGTCTTCTACATTTTGATAAATCCCAGGACTAATATCACTATGTGTGCATCCATGTTTGGCATCTGAATTGATTGAAGGAATGGAAATCGAGTCTAGAATTGCTTGATAAACCTAGTGTGTGAAAGAACCTCACAAACGAATCTAGAAGGCCAATTTTCTTCTTTGCATGCCCTGAATCGCACTGGAAGGGAAGGCATGGCCCGAGGGATTTTGTAGCAGAGAAGGGAATGCTTCCTTGTGTTGGGTGTGTAATTGTTTAGAAATCAGGATAGATCTAATGTCAGTGTTCATAGCTCTAGGGTTGAGCTCACTAGCTTAGCTGTCAATCTTTCCACCTCCTTCGCAGCCTGATAAACCCAAATGGAAGGATGGCTTGGCTAGTAGCCTGATAAACCCATCTGTTGGCTTGGCTATGTCTCATGTGAATATGGCTAAGTGTAAACCACTGCCTTTGTAAACCCAACTGTGTTGGCTTAACTAAGTTTTATTGTATCCTTGGCTATGGGGAAATTCTGCTATTTTTCCTTATTCCTTGGGGAAAATCATGCCTAGCTCGAGGGTGGCAATGTTGTTGAGAGATTAAAGAGCACACGGGTCTATGGTTGGGTGGAACGTTGCAGCAGCATAGCTGGTTGCGGGACAAGATTCTGTAAAGATAAGTATTTTTTTTTACTTAAGTTTTGCAACTGTATTTGCTTATGAATTTTTATGAAATTATCATGATTATGTTGAATGCATGAATGTGTTGAATGAATGAATTACTTCTGCTGTATATATCATGTACATTTTATTATGCAACTGTGTATTTATATGCTTTAAGATCAATGCATTTTTATATATGTATTATGTTCATGGGGGCTTAGATTTCCCGGGTTGGTAGATGTTGTCGCGTCCTCTCCGTCGAGTAAGGGTTGGGGACGTGACAATGAGATAATGGGGTATCTTCGCGTTAAGTGCATGATATGCATGGTTCGATTGTGCATATTGGGTGCACATATGTTTTATGAGTACTCATGTTGGGGCATGTATTAGTTATGGAATATGGCATGTATGTAATGTGACTGTACTCGGTTCAGTCATTCTTATGCATGGAAGAAAAGGGAAAATCCCACACCTTGGTTTCACACTGGAAATACCTAAATAGATGTGCTAAGAATGGATTGGTAAGGATGTTGATGCATGATTTCATTAGTGTTTTTGGGAAAGGGTCACATTGTCACGTCCCCATGCCTTCGACCGGCGAGGAGGACACAACCTGTGAATTAAACCAACCAGGCTAAGAGCCCCATGAACATGTACAGGAATAAAATTGCATAAATAGAATACTGTAGGGAAATGTATTATAGTGAAACATGCACATTGAACATTTATCGTGCACATATGCAATTTTTTAACATACACAGATGCATTCATTCGTCATACATAGCAGAAACAACACGCTTTTCTACATCATTCATCATATTAATTAATAATAATTACTAACAAGAAAATAGGATTGCAGAAGTAAAATAGACAAGATCACTTATCTTATGACGAACTCGATCTGCAACCAGCTACATCACTGCAACATTCCACCCAACCATAGGCCATCGTGCTCCTTAATCTCTCAGCAATGCTGCCACCCCCGAGCCAAGCATGATTCACCAAGGAATAAGGGAACTCGCAGGCTTACACCTAGCCAAGGATATACAAACATAGCCAAGCCAACACAGTTGGGTTTATCAGGCCATCAAGGAGTGGGAAAGGCTAAATGCTAAGCTGGTGAGCTCATTACAGAGCCAAGAACGCCCACACTAGAACTAGCCTGAACTCTAAGACACCCACCCACACCCAACACAAGGAATCAGTCCCTTCTCTGCTACACAGTCCCTCAGGCCCCGCATTCCCTTCCATTGCTATTCAGGGGTGATGGAGAAGAAGGCTAGCCCTCTAGCTCTGTCTTTGTGGTTTCCAGCCACTAGGTTTATCAAGCAAACTAAGCCAACAACCCTGCTCCCTACACAGTCCAAAGACCAACCATTGCACACATGCAATCAATTAGCTATCACAACTTAAGTAGGGAAAACAATTCCTGAGCAAATCCCGACTATTCCAACATAACAGCAACACAATCACAACAGGGGAAAAACCACAGCCCATCCTGGGAAACAAAATCGTCTAAAAAACATACATAGACCAGGTTGGGAAATAAATTACAATCTCCCGACCTGTGCGTAAGCAACAAGCAACGCAGACCCCATGACAATGCCCGTGAGGAAAGGATACGGCCTCTCTATGCACAAATCCGTAGAAGAAAACCACCTGGGTAAAACCAGGAAATTCCTGTGCGTGAGGATGGACACGAATTCCACTCCTATGTGAGGGTGAGCAGCTTACAGAGAGGATGCGGATAGGAAGTGCGTGAGACCAAAACAAGAAAGAATCCTGTGCGTGGAAAAGCAATCAGCCCCCGTGAGGAATGAACAGACAATGGAGGTCCTGTGTGGGGAAAAACAGCTCTGTTTTTGTTTGTGGATGAACAAACAATAGGAAGGATGCGAAATTTCTATGCGTGGGTGTTCAACAAATTCATGGAGAGAGAGGAAAAATGTTTGCGTGAGGGATGAACATCAAAATCGTGGGTAGAGTGTGCGTGTGGGTGAGGACTGACAGTCCTACCACCCCACTCCCTAAGACCATAACTACTTCAACCACCAGTAGCCATTCTTAATGAAGGTGGTTGGGTAAGACAAGGAAAGAAGACACATGGGTAATTTTCCTCATTGGCCAAAGTTGACAATTTCCCTCACCTCCTTATCCTTGGGAAAATCATGCCCCTTTCTCATTTTAGTTGCGGCGATCGTAGCTGGTCGGGTTCATTTAATTAATTATAGATGCATATTTACATGATGACCAACATAATATATATGCCGCATGCCCCGATATTCCATCGGTGACAATTTAAATCCAAAACATAACATAACCAATCAATGGTGGGGCCTTGGCCTTTAGCTCCACACCGTGATCATTTACAATATATACATCATGTACATCTAATGCAACGGGGTCAAAACCAGGGTGTTACACACATGGGATAGGTTTTTTTTTTGTAGTTTCATTAAATTTGGTTTATGATACTTAGGAAGACTTATGATGCTAATCTTATTTGTGTGCAGGTACCGATGGCTATTGAATAGCATGAGTGGAGTTATGAGAAATTAGTGTAGGATTCCAATGGGGACCTTCTCATGACCCAGGTTTTGACAGATGCGGGACTTATGAAGTTATTTAGGTGTACATTAGTGCAATCATCATATTATCTACATCAGGAGATGGTTTGGATGTGGGACCTAGACCAGGGTGTGTTCCATGTGGGTCGGTAAGAATTGAGAATTACAGCTCAGGATATTTACTTTCTGTAATTAACGTTATTGTTATCACAAGTGAGATTCATCTTGAGTATTTTGATATGGATACCTTTGTGATGTTTATGTACTCGATGCACATTTTTAACTGCTAAGAGGAGTCCATCATCAAGCAAAATTGTGAAAAGATGGGAGGCACAATCCTTCATAAAGGAGTAATTGACTATTGGATCACCCAGGAGCTCAAGTGTCAATTAACTAATTAGTTTCTCATTATTTCTTAATTTTTCGATGAGAGATTTCCAAAGATCACTAAGAACCAAACCATCATCTCTATTAAAATTATTAGGGTTCTTTTCAATTTCTACTACCTCTTGGATGTGTCTCTTACTATAATGCTCTTCGGTGGCTATGAATTTGGCATGTTCAACGCAAGTATAATGGTTACTCTTGATGGAGTGTTCATCCACTGCAGATATTTTTCTTCTATTGTGCAATATGTTTGAACAATGTTCTTTCAATCTCACCTTTATGCAGCGACTGGTCTCACCAATTTATAGTTTTCCACAAGAACATGGAATAGAGTAGACCCCCTTTTTGAGCTTTGAATACACCAGATCTTTTGTTTTCTCAAGTAAAATTTTCAACGACTTCAGAGGAGAGAAGGTGGTCTTGATATTTTTTTTCCTCAGTACTTTGGATATCCTATTTGTAGTTCCTTGAATATATGAGCAGAATATCACCCCTCTGCTTTCATCCTTATTAACCGGTTCTTGAAGATTATTTTCTAAAGATTTCTTGAAGGCTCTATTTATTTCCCCTATATTGTAACCATTATTTTGAAGAACACTGTGGAGATGATTCAATTATTTAAAAACATGTTCATTATCCGCAATTCGTACCGCTCTAGTGGCCAAGGTTTTCAGGATACCGCGTTTTTGGGAAGGTACATGATGTGAGATTGCATGGAGATGATTCTCAGTATGTGTCCTCTTCTTGTATACCTAGTGTGCAAGAGAGCCATAATTATTTCTCATGATAAGAACATCCAAGTGTTGATTTCCAGAAATTCCCAAGCATCGACACTAGGGATTCTCCCTGGTAAGCGATCCCAACTATGTCCACCGTTTGGTGTTCAGAATCCATCTAGTTAACGTTCCAGCTACCGTAGATTAATTTGTTTAATTTTTTTACTGGTTGTGTCTTAGTTCACCCTTTATGTGATTTTAGAATTAAAGGACGGAATGCATGTTCCTAATTAAATGCATATAATTGACAAACAGAAACCACACTAGTGATGTGCAGATTCTTACCTCTCATTTTAACGTTCCTACCTTATCAATTATTTGTTTATTCCTAAACTAAGCTAACCGTCCTATCCTATACTCTCCCTGCAGGGAGCAAGTTTGAATTAAGAGTAATATGCTGGAAATGTTCATAGAATTCTAACAAATAGTTGTTCCAACAAAATATTCACATTTCCAATAGAAAGAATATTAAATATAGCTCTGATATGATAAAATCATTTATTACTCATTTCAGACATAAACATTTGCATAGAAAGTAGAATCATTCATCACCAACGAAATAATTCAAGAAATTTAGAAAGATCTCATAGTATGTGTTAGGAATGCAAGAATAATTAGTTCCACATTAAACGTTCCACATATTCCAGGAAAAATCTTTGTGCAGGATTTTCCCAGCAAATGGATCTTTCTTATTAGCAAAAAAATAGTTCTCTTACAAAAATGGTCCATCCTTTATTACATTAGCAAAAGTCATCTTACTTTACTTTCTACCTATATTTATATTACAACAAGAATTTGTCTTCTAGTGACTCTTTGTTCACCCTAACCCTAGAAATTCCCGAAATTTGTCATTTAGTGCTTACATAGGAAAATGAAAAAAAAATCTTTTAAAAGACAAGAAATTAGGTGGGCCCTGCCATGCTGGAAATAAATGTTTCCCATGCATTAGCCTCTTCAGTTATGGTTTGGTACTTTATAGGCTCCAATAGTTTAAAGGTCACTTCATGGATCGCCAACTGCGTTTCTATATTCACCACCTCTTCTATTGTAGTCTTAGAAATGTATTCCAAGAGGCATTCATTGACAGAAGCATGTCTAACAAAGTGGTGAACGTATTCTTTTGTGAAAGCATCCACTTTTATGATATACTCTATATCTTCCTCCAATTGTGACATACGTTGGCCTTTGTATGGAAGCTTAGTTATATTTTGAACCAAAGGGATGTGAAACTTCTCATGGACTTGATGGATTTTCTTGTAAATGTCCTGGGAATTTTCTATGGTTTTAGGAATCTCATTGTTTTTTCTCATGGCAGCTTTCCTACAAAATTCCAAAAGTGCCACTTCCAACTTCCGGGCCTCTGTTGTATTCTGGAGAATATGGTCAGGGAAATTTGAATTAGTTTCCCTCCAGGTCATATGAATTTTAACCTTCTCTATGATTTACAACATCCCTTTCCTGAATGCCAATGATTCTGTCGTGATCACCCTCATTCTTTCCATCATCAACCTCACCTTGTATATTTCTCTTGTGAGGTGTTGGGTGTTTTATTGTCTTAATTAATTCACCAAATATTTAATTTTCAACCGAGGTTTGTAATATTAGAGTTGACAAAAAATATATGCGAAGGCAGAAGGGTTCCTAAGGTTTCGTGGAAATGATTTCAACAAAGAAAAGATCGAAAGATATTTCAAAATGAAAAACCGAGTCAAACTATAGAAATTCAACTACTAAGGTAATTAGACTGGGACAAGACTACTAGATTATAGCAATATCGAGCTATACTAATGTACTCTATCAACCATGAACTGTGTCTTTAAAAATAGTACTATTATAAGAAGGTAAACTACTCTTTTACAGTGTACTCTATTAATTAAATATTCTATTTCTTAATCTGTGAATTAGAAAGGTTAAAACAATCCAGAATTCTTACTATATGAACAAAAAATATTATGTTACTTGAGACAATAGTACAACTTTCTAGTTTATCTATGAAAAATAACTAAACTATACATGTGATTTGAAAAATATACATTGATTGAACCAACTTATCTAGTTCCAATCTCCTTGATTATTTTGAGGATATGAATTTATTGTTATCATAATAGGAGAAGGAGGTGTATCAAAATGGATTTCAAAAGAAACAAAGAAACTAAATGGAATTAGGTCTAATTTAACTTCTACAAATAAATGTAAACTAAGTAATGTCCAATTACAAGTAATAGTAAACATTTTTTATTTATTCCATAAGCAAATGACTCTAAAAAGATGTTATTAACAACCAATCTTTTAACTAATAAACAAGATTCTTTTAATGGATCACTTGGAATTTAAGGGTATACTATTCTCACATGAAACAACTATAATTTGGAAATAAGTAGAAAACCTAATAAAAGCAAATATAAAACTTAATAAAGAAGCAAGTAGATAACTTAATAAAGAAACAAGTAGAAAACTTAATAGGGATATTCTGTTTCCTAAATCTAAATCTATTTTCTGGAAATATTTAGTAACAATAAAATAAGGAAGACAAATCTTATGCTAGAGACTTTAAATACTTAATATGCCTTTTAATAAAATTGGTAACTTAAACCCTGAATTCAATTACATAATATTAAAGAAACTCAACCAAAGCTACAAATGACAAATCCTACAACAAAAACAAAATGAAGAACTCAAAGACAGAGGATATAGAATCCAAAAACAACCTAAGATAAACGTGACAAAGGATAAAAGTAATTATAGGAATTATATTATGTAAAGTAAGGTTATAACTAGACATAGATAGTTACTGTTCAATTGTAGAAAGGAATATATTTTCAGAAATAAGAAGTCTGCACTAGAAACAAGCATAAACTAAAATAGAAAATATGAAAGGCTGAACAAAGGTCTGGATGACAGTTTGGACAGACAGTCTAGATGATAGTATAGATCGACAGTCCATATGATAGTTTAAAAGGGAAAAATAATGAAAAGTAAAAACTTAGATGGCCTAAATGATTCTTAATATCAGTTGACTTGTGCATATGATATTGCAAGGTAAAGGGAAGAGCGACTAAGATTATTTTAACAATTAAAACAACAGAGGAATAAGAGTAATGTACACTACTAAAAAGAAATATTATTTCTTATTATTCAACAAGTTAAATGAAAAATAACTAAAACTAACCTACAACTAAACAAAAATTGATAGAATTTAATCTAAATATGAGTTGAACCTAAAGATTAGATTAATCGAATCCTATCTAATTGCAATTGTAAAACTAAGAAATAATGCTGAAAAGGAAACTAAAAACAACTATTGTGCAACTGACCACTTGCTATTCTGGGAATGAAAACAATTTTAATCAGCACAATATAAATCATATAACTTACAATAGACACCTATTACTAAAGACAAGGAAATAAACAATATAAATTTATAACAAAGTTGAACTACACACAGAGGTTGAAAATATAAACTACTTAACTGCAAGAAAGGAAAGAACGAAAATACATAGAAATGGGAGACCACTGGTTGTTGAGGGGCCCTCTCAGCAATCAGGGTTGAGCTTTAACTAATCAAACACTCACGACAGTAGAAGCACATATGTGCAACTGAAAATATAACTTTATATTGAATTTGAAATAGAGTTTACAGAGCTTCTTTTACAACAATTGATAAAAAAACTAACTAGCAAGACCGACTCTCTCTTGGAGATGTCTTTATATAGGTTTTACATAGGTGATAAGGTCGACCCTTTCAGTGGTCAACTTCTCCCAAAAATAGTCAATCTTTAACTGATAATTAAATAACAATATGATGTTTGGCAACATTGCATAGCTACCTTCCTGAGCTTCTGTGTGTTGGTTCTCCTCGTGTGGGTTATCACTGTATGGGTCTCTATCAACATGGGCATGCATAGTGGTGTCTCATGGATAGGGGAGGACGATGAGACTTCTAGAGCAAGGGCCATCAAAGTAGCAAAACACATGGACAATAGAGCGACTAAGAAACCGTTCTGTGCTTTAATTGTTTGGGAATATGCCAACAAACAACATGCAGATCGATCAGAGGGCTGGATAGTGAGATGGATATTCTCTGCACATGTTTAGCGTGAGTGTGTGTCCACATGGAGACTGGTTTGAAGACTATAATATGCAAAACAAATCCATTTATTAGACATATTTCCAAATATCACAGAATTGCTTAGTAAAATCATGAAATAATAGAAATAAACCAAGGCTTTCATAAATTCCAAATGGTTCGTACATGGGGCTGAATGATAAGATGAATGACATGAAATATTTCAAAAATATGAAAAAATATATGCCAAAAGAGTATATTAATAGCCGAAAATAGTGACAAAAATGGGATCAACACTCCCCCAAACTGGAAAGATGCCAGGTCCCACTGAGCAAAAAAAAGGAATTTTAGGAAGAAGGCAGAGCTGCGTTAGCAACTACCTTTGACTTAGACGATGAGACATAAGACTTAAATTTCAATTTCCTAGCTTGTGTCTTTAAAATAGTGTTCCTCTCTTGACGAGAGTCATGCAAAGAAGTGATATCCTTTTTAAGATCCTCAACGGTCTTGACTTGTACACGTAGATCCCTATTCTCTTGGTGAAGAATATCAATCATCTTGGCATCTTCCTCATTTAGACTTGCTGACCGTGCCAATTCCTGAGTTAGTTGGTCTATTGTTGGTTGATGAGGAGTAGACCGTTCTGTGGGTTGTTTAAAATCTTGGGACAGACTCAATCCTCGGGGTGGTGTCTCAAGGTCAATGGAGGGAAATTGTTTTTCAGAATCCTTACCTTGAGTAGATGGAGAAGCAGTCTCAAGAGTAGAAGCTTTGAGCAATTATGCAGAGACAATGGCTAATTTAAACAAGGGTGGATTAGATACAGGTTCATTCACTTTGACTATACGATTTGGATGATCGGTCTGAAGTCTGGGATGAACAGGGGTCTAAACAAACTTCACCTTCCTACTCCTTGTTTGAATTCATGGAACATATACAAATGAGACAGACTCAAGGTTAAAAAAAGGTAGGTGAATGGACAGGTGAACTTGCTTCTACTGTATCTTTGTCAATATGCACAATTTTGGGGCTTTTCCCTTTCTTAGGAGGGGTGTAACTGGGCTTAGGATCTCAAATGTGCCGAGGGCATTTTTGGGAATTTAAATGCAGGTTTAAGAATTTAAACACAAAATTCTCCTGAGTCTGATTCCTCTCTTTCAATTGATGCACAATCAGGAGTTTAATCAGGATGTGATGATACAAACTCCCCATAGGATTGACTGTATTCTTCCTAACTTGACTTGACATTTTTCCATGATTTTAATAAAATAAAATGGGAAATTAAGGAACTTCTCATTAACAAAATGTGCCAGTAAGAGAATATGACAAACTTTGAACATGGTAAACTTACCCTTGCAGGTGATAAGGCAGATGATGATAGTCATAGGATTGAGGTACTCAGGCTTAATCCATTCTTTGTGAAACCCATTCCTTCTTGAGACATGCTAAAATTACTACTTGAGAGAGAAGTGATAGGTCAGCCAAGGGAGAAACAAATGCTTATGCCAACGGGTGCCTTCTCTTGGGAGCTTTGTCGCTACCGCAATGGTCTCTTTGGTTAGCGAAAAAAGGAGATGACCAACCTTGGCCATTTTACCATAAAATGATTTCACAAATAACAGTGAAATATCCTCGTCATATCCCTGCAAAAGATGGAGAAATGGATTTTATCCTGCTCAGAAGAAGATCTCCCAACATTCTTGGAATTCTGGAATCAAGAACAGGTCTTGATAGTTTTTTAGGCTCAAGTTGGGTAGCCATTGTTCAAATAGGGGAGTAAAATGCAAAGGTTGCAGAGGATATGAGAAACAACCTCCGAATAGACCTACAAAGATGAAGGTAAATGAGGACAAGGGAAAAGATCGTAGGTTTAAAAAATAATCTATCTAAGCGTATGAATGATCATGAGACCACGATTTTGCATGCTCAACCAATCACACTATGGATTCATTATTTGAATAATGTGTCGTCATAAGGACGCATGTGTTGATGAATTTGTAAGGTTCTGATATATTCAACCATGTTCAAAGTAAAATTCAGACAAGTTGAATGATTTATCTATTACGGAACCCATAAAGATGCATTGAAACCATAATAATTCTAATCAATACGGTGATAGGACTTTGACGACTTCCATGTGTGATTTGATAAGAGGACAAGGGAAATTATGGTCGTAAAGATATTAAAATTATATCATATCAAGATAGACTTAAATGATATCATCTCATATCAAAATCGTAATCAAAATCATAGGTCGAGGTGATTTTTAATAAAATCATAATGCACGTGTAAGCATGTGAACGCGACCTAATAATTATAAATATGGCGTAGCTAATTAAACTCTTTGCTCGTGAAAATCAAAAGGATTTTATAATTTTACATAATGCCATTATAATGGTATAATTTTCATTCATACCGTCATTTGGCATTCCATTCAAACCGTCATTCGACCCTTCATATGGACCTTTTGTTCAAAAATACGCTTTACTGAATCTGACTACTGCTAACTATGCAGTAAAATTTTTGGGCTATAAGAACACAATATGATGATGTAAACCAACTTTATTAAACCTTCATTGCATTGTCCTTCACAGATTAAAACAATCTTCCATTAATTGCATTATCCTGAAAACATCTGAAAACATCTATACTTTTGTCAGAAATAAGCAAAAATTTCTATAAACATTCAGAAAGTAAAAATAGTTCTAATCTTCCCCCAAACCAAAAATATGGCATGTCCTCAAGCCATCAAAGAAATAATGATTGAGTTCTAAATAATATAACAAATAGCTCTAAGAATGTTGCTATTATTTTAGTAAGAAAACGGAATACTAACTGGTAACTGGAGATGATTCAGATATGTATTTCCATCAAGAATAATAGTGCTTAAGAAGATCATACGAATAACGAGATTATAATTGATGCAAAAAATTCCATAGGAGAAACTAGCCATCCATGCCTCATTTTAAGGATATCGTGTCATCCAAAGAATATTTTAAGTTCACCCTAGATTTCATGATATTTCTATAGATATGGGTCCCATTTATAGAATAATCATATCCTAGATATTAGTGAATTAGATGATAGAGTCCCAAGTCCAACTTATAACCATTCTTTAACGCCATGAGGAAGAATTGGCCTAAACATGTATTGTTCTGTTTCTTCTTTGTTTGTTTAGTCTCTTTTTTTATGAACCATGTGCATAGTAATGTATTAACCATACCTATTTTACCTGAGATTTCCCTGCTTCCAGCAGGCCTGTTCGGTACCCTGGCAGGTTTATCTTGGTACCATGCAAGCATAGCCCTGTTGCCAGTGAGACTGTTTAGTACTCCGATGGGTTTACTTGCACTTAGCAGGATTCCTTGTTTAAATATATTAATTAGCATGGACCCACTTCCAGCAATCCTATTCAGTACTCTGATGGGTTTCCTTCGTATAAAGGTTTGTTTTTTTTAACATGTGGAAGCCGGTTGGTACTTAGAGCGAGTTAAGCATGCTAAACACATAATTCATATTTTTGAACGCGAACCTTATAAGTAAAGAAAAATTTATTATGCCCTAAATTATTAATCATGTCAAAAGATAATAACTTAAATTTGTTCTTGGACTACTCAGTCTACCTTCTTCATAGAAAAGAAGTAATGTTCCCCACAAGTAGGAATTTCACTTATTCTTGAGTTTTCTCAAAAATCCTTAAGAGACAAGTTTTGATAATGAGTACAGGATGAACTAGTATTCCTTACGTGTAAAATAGAACTTTGAATCACATGATGATTAAAATAGGTCTTAAGCAACTGTTTTAATGATAAGTATGAAATATGCATATCTAAATAAATCACCATAAAAATCATAAGGAATGATCAAAGAAAGTGGGTAGGAATAATATAGGGAATATTTTAATTTCACTATAACTCCCTATTTAAAAAAAATTAGGATGAATTATAAGTTCTTAGATCACTTCCCTTTTTAGGAAAAATTTCATGGGCTGGTTAAAGAAACAAGGTTCTTGTAATCAAACTGCAAAACCACTTGTTAGATGATTCAAGTTTTATTCGCAACAAAAACATATGCATTGAGAAAAATACATATAAATTTTATCAAAGTTTAGATAAAGGAAAAGAGCCTTCTTGTTTTATTTGACAAAATTCCATAAGCTGATTATACAACCAAATTACCTACATGAATGTAGTCAGCTTATCAGAAATGACTTTTATTTATTAAACAAATAAATATATATTTACATATGTACATAAAAACAACACAAAATAGTTTAAGAATCAGGAGGAGGAATGGCTTCGTCTTCAACCAACTCTGTCTCCTTTTGTTGTAAGACATTTTTCACGGAATCTTGTCTAGAGATTGGTTGATGATCAAGTTTAAGTTAGTGTCCATTTACTACAAATGAAGTTTGTGAATCATAAATTGTCTTAATATATACTAACCCATTATCGGAGGCTCTAACTACCTCATATGGACCCATCCAATGAGTAATTAATTTTCCTTTGAAATTTTTATACCTTGAGTTGAATAATAATGCCCAATTCCCAGTATTAAACTGATTTTGCTTAATAAATTTATCATGCCATTTATTTCGTTTATTTTTTATTAACATTGTCCTTTGGATTGCATCTTGCCTAATCTCATCTAATTCATTAATTTGTAAGATTCATTGTTTCTGTGCCTCTTCCAAATCCATACCTAATTGTACATCCAAAAGAAAAGTCTTAACTTGGAATTCAATAGGTAAAAGGAATTGCTTCCCATATACTAACTCATAGAGTGTATGTCCAGTAGTGTTTCTCCAAGTTATTCTATAGGCCCACAAAGCTTCTGGGAGTCTATATACCCAATCTTTATGATGTAGATGAATAGTTTTGGTTAAGATAGCTTCCAATACCTTATTGGTTGATTCTACCTGGCCAATAGCTTGTGGATGGTAAGGTGAGGATTTGCAATTTCGTATACTATATTTCATGGTAAGTTCTTTCATTAATTTAGAGTTGAATTGAGAACCTTGGTCAGTGACAATTTCCCTAGGCACACCAAACCGAGTAAATATCTCTTCATATATAAATTCTACCACAGATTTTTTTGTAGCTCAGAACAAAGCTTTAGCTTCTACCCATTTGGTGACATAATATGTGATATGTATTTCTTCTTGCGGGACATGGGAGATATTGGTCCTACAAAATCAAGAATGATTTCTCAAAAGGATCAATCATGACATGAGGCTGTAAAGGTATCTCATTCAATGACATAGGTCTACCCATTGTTTGGCAACTATCACATCCTCTAACATACCTGGAAGAATCCTTAAAAATTCTTGGCCATTAATAACTAGAATACAACACTTTGTATGATTTTTGCTTGTCAAAAAAGTGTCCTCCACATGGCCCATCATGGCATGCATGGAGGGTTTCTGTCATCGTGTCCTCCTGTACACATCATCTAATAATAAGATCTAGGCCGGTACGGAAAAGGTCATTATGAAACCAAGAGTAACTAGAAATTTGGATGACAATTCGACGTTTCTCATGAGGATACAAGTGGTTTGGTAATTTCCTAGTTGCTAAATAATTAGCATTGTCTGCAAACCAAGGGGTTTGAACAGACACAACAAATACATGTTCTTCAAGGAAATTATCATAAACAGGTTTAGCAGCATCATCATGTTAAATGTGAGAGAGGAAATCTGCTACCAATTTTTCTCTACCAGGTCGATCGATGACAATGATATTAAATTATTGTAATAGAAGAAGCCATCGGGTCACTATACCATTGGTAATTGGTTTATTCATAAAAAATATGATGGAAGAATGGTCTGTATGCACAAAAAATTCATATCTTGTGATGTAATGGTGAAACTTATTAATAGAGTAGACTAATTCCAGAAAATCCTTCTCAGGAACAGTGTAATTTAGTTTGGTAGGCGTCAGATTTTTGCCAATAAAATATATGGCATAAGATTCTTGGCCCTATTTTTGACCAAGAAATCCTCCTATGGCCATGTCAGAAGAATTAGTGGATATATGAAAAGGAAGGGACCAATCAAGACCCCTAAGTATCGATGCCACTGATAGCTTATGTTTTAAGACCTCAAAATCACTTTGACATGATTCAGTCCATTGGAACTCTATATCCTTCATAAGTAGTTTAAACAGTGGTGTAACTATTTTAGTGAAATTTTCAATAAAATTGCAGTAGTAACCTGCATGACCAAGAAAGTTTCTTACTTCCTTTTGAGCTTTTGGAGAGGGGAGACTGACAATTACTTCTATTTTACCAGGATATACCTTGATCCCTTGTGAGGAAACATGATGCCCTAGAACTATACCTTATGTTAATAGCATTTTACATGTTTCATGACTAAGGGCTAGATTTGTCTCCTGACATCAGTTCAAGATATTTTCAAGATTATCAAGAACTTCTTGAAAGGTATTACCATAGGTTGTAAAATCATCCATGTACACCTCTACACAGTTCTGTATAAGATTATCAAAAATTACTAACACTGCATGCTGAGAAGTAGCAAGTGTATTACATAATCCAAATGGAAAAACTCTGTAGGCATATGTGGGTCCCCAAGGGCATGTAAAAGTGGTATTATCCTGATCCGTAGGTGCTATCAAAATCTAATTGTATCCACTATATCTGTCGAGAAAAGAAAAATATTGTTTGGTGGATAAAGGATCCAACACTTGGTCGATAAAGGGAAAATGAAAGTAGTCCTTAAGCGTGGCCTTATTCAATTCTCGGAAGTAAAAAAAAATACATCATTTCCCTGTAAATTTCTTTGGGACTACCACTAGAGGAGATACCCATTTACTATCTGAAATTGGGTAGATGAAACCAGCATTGAGGAGTTTTTGTCACTCTTCTTTAACTATGTCCTTCAAAGCAGGGTTCATCCTCCTCTGAGGCTACCTTATAGGGGATACACTAGCATCCATGTAAATATGGTGAATATAAGTATCAAGATGTATACCCTTCATGTCAGTGTATTCCCATGCAAATGATTCGGATTGAATTTTAAGGAACTTCAACAACTGTTCTTGTTGACTCTCAGTTAACATTGCATTTATGTGTAGAAATTTTCTAGGGATAACTTCACAAGGCGTGGTATAAGACCCTATGTGCTCTCAATTTCAAAGACACATGGTGTTTCCAAAAATGTTGGGAGGGCCATATTTTCTTCAAACTCATCTCCAAAAATTTGATTGAATTGAGCAAAAGACTGAGGAAAATCTATACAAGTTGTTGAGGAAACAAATTGGTTTAACACATTCTCAGTAGTCTCCTCCTTAAGTGCCTAGGAGTAGTCACTAGGAAAGAAAAGATCTTCAATATTTTCATCCCCAAAGGGCCAGTCTAACCACCACAAGGTTTTAGTTACAGGTTGTGCTAGGGGGTATAAAACAAGTTTTTGTGTGGACAACCCATTAGAAATGGTCATTTCCCCATCCCTACATCCTATGAAGGCATTGACGATAGCCAACCATGGTCTTCCCAATATAATAGGATTTCCTTTAGAAGGATCCTTTGATTCTACTACCATGAAATCAACAGGATATTACCATGAGGCTACTGAGACAACAATGTCAACCAGAACCCAAACAGGTTTCATTGTAGTAGGGTCTGCTAGTTCCAGAATTGAGGGGGTCGATCGGAGAAATTGTCCCAACTGTAAAACTTCTAAGACTGCGGTGGTCATCATATTAATAACCAATCCTAAATCAATAATTTTATTTTCTATGGAAGTATTATGTACGATAACACACTACTACATATGGCTCAATTTTCCCACGAAAGTTTGCCACGAAAAACTTAAAATGTTGTTTTCATGGAAAAATATTTTAAATTTTTGGAAAAAATTGAAAATTCCCCTCACGTTTGTCGCTATAGAGATGTTCTTAAACTTTCATTGCTATTCCAATGAAATTTCATTGCTATTGCGATGAAAGTTCAAGAATGTCGCTATAGCGGCGAAAGGTGAAGAACGTCTCTATAGCGACAAAAGTATCAATGTTAAGGATTAAGGACTAAAGATATATGTTAAGGATTAAGGATTAAAGTTATATGCTATAGGTGTTACGGGTTATGAATTCATGGTCATAAGGATTAGGGTTTACATGGATTTAATGATATATTATAGGTTAATATGGGTTGGTGGTAAGTGGATATAGGGGATAAACGTGATATGGCTTAGGTATTAGTTGTTCCATAAAGGGTTATGAGGGATAATGGTTATTATTATTAGTCTTAGGTGTTCTAATTAATAATGTTTAAGGATAAAGGTTACGAGGGATAGTGGTTATGGTTATAAAATCTAGGTGTTGTGAAAAATCATCTTCAAGGATTAGAGTTATAAATTTATATGTATTAGTGGAAATATATTATATGAATTAATAATGTTTTCTTATAGGAGTGAAGTTGTTATATGGGATAGGAATTGGAGGATGTAAATATAGAGTTAGAAATAAGGGGTTTCCTAAATTGTTAGATTCTAGATGCTTTAAATGTTAGACTTTATATCACTTAGATGTTTTAATAGTTAGTGGTTACATTAGGGGTTATAGGTCATATGTGTTATTACAATCATATATTAGGAGTTATAGAGTTTCTATTAGTGGTACAATGGTTATGGGTCATAATGGTTATTAACGTGGGTGATTGTAGGGGTAAATGAGCTGTGGCAAATAGGGGTTAGAGATTATTTTTGTCGAGAGTCATATGTGTTAATGGTTTAAAGGTTTATGAGCTATAAGGAGTTAAGTATTAGAGTTATAATATCTATGTTGAATTTTATAGTGGCTATGTGTCAATAGTTATAAGATTTTAGGGTTATGAGCGAGTAATAAAATTTTGAGGTTATACATATTAAGGATTATACTAAGTGGGTTATATTATAGGTTAATATAAGTGTTAGGGATATATAAAGGTTATATGTATTAGATATTATGGTTCACATGGTCTCACAACCCTCACCAATCACTTCTAGTTATAAGATAAAATCCCTCTCCTATAAGATCAATACCTGTTAAAACCTCTGTATCCACTCCTTTGTATGGGGGAATTCCGACACTTTCACATATTGAGATCCTATCAAATAAGAAATAGAGGAATAACTTGTTACATTAGGAAGAACATCACCCCTCGTATTAGGATTTAGATGAAAGACCCTTTAAACTAATACATTTTTATGGGGATTACAGACATTAATGATGATAAAAAAAATTGTATAGATTTATTTATTTATTTTGTGCTTATTAATTCTAACTATTATGAGAATAACAATTTAGATAAAATGTGTCCTTATAATGGCTTAGAACATTATATTTCTAGTTTTAGAACATTAGAAAATTTTGTTTCGTTTTGACATCTTAAATGACCATTAACCATAAATATTGGGTCATAGACCTTAAATTGTAACTCTCAATTTTGTCACACATAGCAGTCCCATAGATAATTGTCATAGCCAAAAGTACTTAATCTTCAAGAAAAATAAACCTTGAAAATAATTGTAAATCAACAAATCTTGTGGCCCAACTATGTGCCTATGTGTGTGGTGAGGTTGATTCCTTGATGATGCAATGCAGTATGCGCTAATGTGTTAGATCACACTATGATAAACTTAATATTCTTATGACCATGACAAAGGAACTTTAGGTGCTTAAATTTTTCTTTGTTACACAATAGTGCTTTGTCGTTTACACCACCTTTTTTTTTGTATCGTCGCAAT
>LPNX011131094.1:4092-101592 GCA_001517045.1 Pseudotsuga menziesii | reverse complement strand
AAATTATTGATGTGTTAAGGATAACGAATTATATATGTACTAAGTGAAGGGTTAAATGGATGTTTATACAATAATGCACAAACTGAATTTTGTAAGCTAGTAAGGCAAGAACGAATAAAAAAATTACATATAATATATGTATATATGTATATNATATATATATATATATATATATATATATAATTAAATTAAATATATAAAATTACAAATAATAAAAAAACTAAACAAAATAAAACCCAAAATATTACTGTCTGTGCGCTCGACCTCCTCATTTGCATAATAGAATTTATAGTGTGCACCCTTGACCTCCTCATTTGGCACACTAGAATTTACAGAGGGCAATCCATACACTATTCCACCCTAAATGGTATGAAAAGTGAGCCTCTTGGGTAAGGAAAATGATCAAACAACAAAAACCTTTTGGATGGTTTTTTAGGGACTTTTTAGATGTCGTTTGTGCAGGTCATTTGGTTGGGCCTATGCAGAAGCCACCCCTCTTTTGGGAAAATTTGTCAATTGTGCAGTGTTTAGACTCGTATTTTTCTTTTATGTTCTTATCAAACCCTAATCTATTAGAGAGCTTCTCTCATGGAAGGTTTCTTTGCATGAAATATAGAGTACTTGAAACATAATATTTTCTTCACCTGTCAAAATGAGTTCTTCAGAATTGAGCAGGCCTTAATATCTACATGAAAAAAAATGATATATTTTCAATGAAACTTTTATTCTGAACACATAAAGTTGTCATATGTGTATCATTAATTTTACAGTTCAATAACATAACAAATATTCTTTGTATGTTTTCGAGTTGGAGCACACTTCATTACACAAAAAAACTACTTAGACTATGCCATAACGATATTGGGGCATCCACGTGCAATACAAGTTTGAGAGATGTAAGAATGATAAGGATTGGGAACCTAAGAAAAAATAATACACAACTCATAAAACATTAAAAAAAATCCTACATACCAAGCAAGTTAGCAAAGCTAGCTTAACAAGGCTCGGGGCATCAAATATTTGTGTTCAACACTTTTCATGAAACCATACATGTATGTGATGGAGGGGCCTAAGTCAATTGAATCCTTGCAACTCACGGCATGTTTGAGTCTCAACACTCTGCCTTTTAAATTGAACCAAAATACCAAAAGAAGTTTATTAATGACTAGATTTGAGAAAGTTCTAGGTGTGAGTAATTAAGGGCTTGGGGCTCTAAAATTTGTTGTGTTTTGTACCAGTCCACGATGCAATGAATCGACAGTCATGAGTAGGAATTTAAGTTATTTAGTGAAAACAATTAATGTGTATAACCTCTATGTCAAAACCATTTTCCATGAGTTATAAGAAGATCACAAGAATCCAATGTGTCAAATCTCAGTTGACAGTGTTAATTAAAATATGGTAAATTTAATATAAGACTTACTTATAGTAGTCTCTTACTCTTTTGGTCTTGACACATTTAATATTTTAAGGTTTTCTTTGCACCTTGACCCAAGTCATATTATTAGGTGATGATGTGCATGGATAATAATCCTTAATTATGACCATGAGAGGAGGATTTAAAGAGAAGAGGTATATGTATTTTGGTAGCACTGAGGACAAATGTTTGGAAGGACAGAAGAAGATTACATCACAATCATACTACCCATCAAATTGAAGACTGTTCTTGAGCCAATAATTATTTTTTTAATTTTATTAATAACCATTTTTTCTCCATATCGTGTGCCCAATGAAACCTCTCTATAGCAATGCATAAATCGACTTATGCATAGTTTGTGATCCTAGCTACATGCCATTATTTGTATTTGCATGACATCAAGTGTTCTTTATAGTTGTCATGAGTCCATGATATTCATGCAAGAAATGAAGTCTTGTAGAGGAGGACTTATCAAAATGGCCTTTCGAATTTCATTTTAACGAAAAAAGAGTGGACATTGGTAGCAAGGTTCACATAGGTAGTAGGCACAATTGTTTGAGCTCCTTTCGGGCTAGTAGTAGACTAGTAGTTGTTCTTTTTTGTTATAGTTGTAGTTGTTGACACATTTTCACACTTTATATTGCATCCCCAATTGACTCGAGAGTCAGAGTCACATCTTGATGGCTAGTGCTTCGTAGTCATCAATGATTAGTGGTCATCTTGCACAGCTAAGCAGTGAGTGCATGACATGAGTGAGTAAGTGATTATAAGTTTTCATGTTTCCAATATTTTGAATGATGAGTTGAACTTTATAACATAGGAATTTCAACATATTAAAAAATTTATAGAGATGGGTAATTTCAAATGTTTCCCTTCTTTTAAATGTCGATATAAATTATGCCCTTCTTAATTGGAAGGGTAAAATTCAGATTTTATATTTTTTTTGAAGGGAAATGTTAACTTTACACTTCTAGGAAGGGCTAGAACCCTTTGGAAGGGCTATGAAGGGTTCAATTTTGAATGTAGCCATTGATCACTTGGATCAAATAATGGACTCGCTGCTCCTACTCATTTTCAACAAAGTAGCTGACATAAAGGTTTTAGGCTGATGTTGAGCCATCTCCAAGCACTTCAACTCCCTGGTACAATAGGTGGAGAATGTCACAGTAAAGGTGGATTGTGTGGTTTCTAGTGAAGATGATGGTCTTAACGCCAAAGGTAAGGCCATTTTTTGCCACCTAGTTAGGTTCATGATAGGAAGTATTGTAAAGCCCCTACAAGATTTACAACATTTTATAGGCCCTAGGAAGGCTATTTTAGCTGAATTTTCCCATCAGTCCCCGACGGAGGTCTTGAATTTTTTTAAGGAAATTCAGCATCTCAGAATTGAGCTTCCCAACAGTGAGCTCAGCGTTGAGGATGGGGTTCAGTTGAAATGGAAGGCAGAATTTGGGAGTACCTTGGAGAGATGTGTGATTTTGGGGCCCACTTCAGTTGTGAATAAGGGTTTGAAAACTGGTTTGAGAAGAAAAACGCAGTTAGTTTCCGATGATGAGTCTGAAGGTCTTAAAGGATTAAAATATTATAGTGGCAACATCCCCGAGTCATTTTACATAAGTGGCTAGCTTAAATTCAAAGTTGTGTGGACCATAGGCTCCCTAATTGTGGCTTCAATATGACATTACTTAGTGAAAGAGATTAGTCATGACCATCCCACTCTTCAGAGCTTGGTTCTGTCTGATGCAGATGGAAAAGGGACTCTGTGTATGGGAAGGGAACAACTCTGTGAGTTTCGGGATAAACCTCTAGCATCTTCACCAACCTCTAATAGAACACAAGTCCCGACCCTTAATATGAAATTGAGGTATGTGCCGACTCTGGACCTTTCTGGTGGCACTGTGATGCAGGGTGCAATGCTCGTTACCATCAGACCAAGTGATCAGATGATCATAGAAAAAAAAGGAAAGTGAGGGTTCCATTGTGGGGGATTTTGAAGGTCCATATAGGACAACTGCCAAATTCCAACGAGGAGGAGGACTTATCTTCTTGAAATGAATTCATTCTAGTTGGGAGAGGGATTTTACAGGATCTGCATTGACACCCATTGGAATCCATATCTTCCTTGTAATGATAGTAGAAATTTTGTTGATTATATGGTTGAAGAAGTTCAAGTGTCCAGGAAATAGTCGTCAAGATGTAACAAATGAGCATCATTTGATGGATGGAAGATGACGTTGATGCCGATCTTGGATTTCTTTATAGGGTATTTGTCAAAGGCCTGCTTTTATTTCTATGAAACAGTTTCATCCAATGTGTTCTCAAGATGCTAATTAGGTTTGTAGTAAATCCTCATGAAGTCTCTTAGTTTAAGTCTAAATTTTTACAGTTTAGGTGTTTCCCTGGACCAAATGAAATTATGCTGTAATTGTCCAGAAATGACTAGTTATGTACAGTAGTTCACAGGGAATCCTAAAATGTTATGTTTTTTATACCCTTACTTCTTTTTTCTTTCCCCTAAGGAATCTCGATTCAATCAATGTGCTATTGTAATTGTAGTCTGGATTGTGTCATTGAAGTTGATTCAAGTTATAACTATTAGGATTCCAAAAAAATCTATGGGTCTTAGCAAATGAAATGAGTTATATTTGAGCCTGGTTTTGATTCCTTTTCCTTGAAATTGAATTCTTAAATCTTTTAAGTCTGTAGCATTCATAGGAATGACATTTTTCTTCTTTCATTATTTTTCTAGGTAAAGTTTATTTCCACCTTGGATCAATTGTTGATATGCACTCTTTCGTTCCCTTATCCAAACTGATTTCTTGTTCATATATTTTTTATTTGTATTTCATCAACTTTGGAAGTTGGGAACAACTATTTCAAAATTATCATATTGCTATTTAATTTGGTGTTAAGTTGGGATCTTAGGACTTACGTTTGGATCTTTGAAAAAAATATCCCTCTTTCCATTATTCTGAATTCTCATATTTTTGAGAGCTAGTGATCCAATGAAAGAGGAAAGAAAGTTCTGATAGAAAAGGGGTAAAACAAATCTTAACCGAAAAATAATCAGCTACTATCTGTTGGAGTTTTTTCATCCCCCCCCCCACAACATGGAGTAGTGTAACCAGACTCTTCTGTTTTTTAGTTGACTCTCGAATCTGACTTCTTTGCTTGAGGAAAACAAGTGGAGTCAACTCCATTCCTAGAATGACTTGGCCACAAGTGCCTGATTTATACTTGCAAGTTTAACTTGTGGGCGTGACTCTAATTTCAAAGTCAAATAGAGGTCTCTTCTTAGTTTCATGTGTCAAACTCTATTGTCTTTCTGTAAAAGATACACAACTACGGATTAACAACTGCAAGTTTCATAGAGAGGAACTGCAATATGACACTATAGCCAAAAATGAAGAATGAATGTTACCAAATAAACTTGGTCTAGGGCCTATTAAGAACATTGGTCATCTATTAAGTACACTGAATCTGCATACCTCCACTTGACATTGTAGCACTTGTACATAGTTGATTATCTCATCGAGCATAACTGCTTTCCCAGTTATCTTCAAGAACAATAATTTCTCAAGATTAGCTTGTTGATGCACAACACATCTTCTTTCATTCTGAGGTCTCTGCCAAGTATAAGTACCTTATTACATCTAGGAACAATATCTTGCAAAAGTTTCATCTATTCATCGATCTTTTCTCCTCTTACCTGTCATTCAAGGAACTGAATTTGTTATTTTCTTTCAAATCACTTCAAAAGATATCTTGATTGAAAAAAGTTAATATTTGAAAGACAAAATGCTAATCAAATATTTCACTAAGAAAATGGGAACCATACCTTGTATTCTAGGCTATGGTGGTTAGTTTCTTGGCCTCTTCTTTCCCCCAGATGAATGTAATCTTGTTTGACTGGCAAACAAGAAGGTTTGGCATCATCTACTATTTGTTTGGGACAGATTTCAGTTGTTTTAACACTGTTACTTTCTTCAAGCTTATCCTTTATTTCATCCTTGTCTTTTGTACTCTCTCCAACTTTGTAATTCTTTCCATTCCTCTCAGTGTCATCTATTTCCTTGGTCTGTTAAGGAACAAGGTTGACAGCATTAGAATATATTTGCAATAAACAAGGATATTTCTAGGACTTGGTCAGAATGCACAAGTGTATAGGTACCAACTTTTTCAATGTCAAATGCAGCTTATACTAGTGAAAACAAAAGGATTTGAAGACAATTCCAAATATATGATAGTTATAATTAAGCATGATTGTTGATATTTAATGTAGTAAATTGAATTGTACCATTGCACAGTTATAATAGGGTTGATTGTGGGATGGTCCTAGAAACCTAGATGGGCTAGTTTCATTTGTATGGGACTTTGGAGTTTCAGACCCTAGTTGATATTGTCTTCTCCTCATGGTTTCAATGTCGCACTGACTGCCTTAATGGGTGTTCCACTGTTGTGAAAGTTATGGGACTATTTCAGAGATAGGAAATCAGAAGAGGAGGAAACATTACTAGCATTTGATAGGCAACAGACATCTAAAGAATGGTATGCATGATGAAAACCTAGTTTTTGTTTTCCTTTTCTGATTTAAGGAGACAAAACATTGTATTTTATGATTATATTGTGTTCGTTTATGATATTTACAATTTCAGTATGTATAGCCCCGTAGGAAAACTATGTATAGGGTACATCCCCTAAAATTGAGCCTTGTTGTTCACTCAAGTAGTAGGTTTTCTGGGCATCTAGGTCTACCCCACAAATATAGATAGAGTATTGTTTTGTCTTTGAGAATTGATTCTGGCATTTAGTTAACATAAATGATGTCTTAATGGTTAGGTTCTGACCTCTTTTTATTGCACATAGAGGTAGACTTATTGGCTTTTACCTTTGACTAAGACCCACCCATTTCATGCAACTTCGTTTCCTTTGGGGATGTATTTGGAGAATGCCTAAGTCATGGGATGGTTACATATTGTAGCACTAAAGAATATACAATTGATGGACCTGAATGCTGGCAATGTACAATTGATGCATTTTCCATGGAGCAGTTTGTGACGATCTAGATAGAAGAAACTATTGTAGTCACAACTATTGGTTGATGGATCAGTCGTTATTGATAATTAGTTGTAGGTGCTTGTGTTTGTTAGTGGCATTTTGAATGATCTCAAGCTAACATTTTCACATTAATTATGGAAGTTTTATTTTGGTAGGTAAAAGGGAGTACTTTAAATTTGCAGATGCAAAGTATGTTCATAAAACTGGAGGGCCATTCCCTGTACTTAAATTCTCTTACATTCTGGTCTTAAAAGAAATGTCATTGAAGTTTCAATCCATCTATTCCCATCTTATTGATTTTTTCTGTTTGTCACAGTAGGTAAGTCATGGTGAAGCATAACAATGTTGTGCCTAATGGGCATTTTAAGAAACATTGGCAAAATTATGTGAAGACATGGTTCAACCAGCCTGCATGCAAGCAGAGGAGACATATTGGTAATGACACAAAACATGCTTATTTGCATTTTTTCAAAAAATTGTTGATTATGAATATTATTGTTTGTTTAACATGGTAATTGTCTCTTCAATAGTTATTTCTTACCTTTGTTTTTTACCATCTTGTGCAGCCCATCAAAAAAAGGAAGTAAAGATCTTTCCACACCCCACTGCTGGTCCCCTTCGACCAATTGTTGATAAACAAACCAAAAAATACAACATGAAAGTTCGTGCAGGGAGAGGATTTTCACTTGAAGAGATTAAGGTGAGATTATAGTTTAAGTATATGATTGTATTGTAAATAGATTAAAAGTTTTTGTTTTATTTTAACATCTTCTTTGTTAAGCTTTCTAGAGGAAGTTGTACTTGTTTGATTAGACACTATATAGTATATTATCTCTTCTATTATTTTACATCATTGATTTCACTTTACTATTTTTGAAGTTTTTCTCTGTTAGTTTTAATGATATATTTCCATTCATCTTGAACATAATGAGTGGAACTAGTTAGATGGAGTTTGCTTCTTGAATTAGATTGTCTTGTTTTTGACAACTTTGGTAAAGTAATTTATCATAAAATTTATCTTGGAAAAGGATAGGATATTATGCGTCCATCATTGTACCATAAGATGGCTTCTTGCTTTTTTGGTGATGAACCTTGGTAGAATAAGGTATAAAAGTGTGTTTTGACAAAAGTTTAGAATGTGATGCATCCATCATTATGCCATACATGGTTTGGTTTCTTTGTTCCTATTATTGAACAATTTTCTTTTTATATGTATAGTTATTATTGTTTGTTTCTAAAGTGACATGTTAGCATTTTTGAAGTTCTGCAAGTTTATTTTCTATCTTTTACTTTACCCCATTTTCATTTTTGATTTGTACATTTACGCTGTCATACGTTTACAGTGAGGACAATTTACATTGCTCAGTTATGTAAAAGAATCCATGGTAGCAATATTCTTGCATTGTCTTAATTAGGAAGGGCATTGTGAGGGTACTGTCATGTGAAAATATATGCATTCTTTAGGAGAATGCTGATTTACATGGGAAGTATCTCAAGTGAAGGTATTAGGAAGTAACTACTTCACAAGTTTCGGTCAAGAAAACTTACAATATCAGAAATAATTTACTAAGTTTTCTATCACTTTGTTCTTGTTTGTTTGCAAAATATAGATTTGGTTAAGGTTTTATAAATTGGCCATGGAATGTGAAAATTTGGTTGTTTTCTTAGAGGATATAATAAATATACACCAGCAACTATCTTTTTTTTTGGTCTTTTTGAAGAGAACTTTATGGAATTTAAAATTTGTATAATCGCATTATGTGATGTGAAGTATAGTTGATTCTCCAAATATGTTTTCAATTGTATTCCCAAGAAACATACACCCCTTTTGGATAAATATGGTTTTTTGTAAGCAAGGTACAACCTTCTATTCTATCAGTATACAATAAAAGCACAAAATTGAGCTCTCAGGTGCTCCTCCTGAAGGAAAATAAATTGATCCATAGGTTTTATTATTATTATTATTGGATCATCATTTTCTTAGGAATGGTTTCTTTAACTATCATATTCCAGTGTTAACACACTGGACTTGTCTTATAGGAAGCAAGAATTCCCAATAAATTGGCACTAACAATAGGTATTGTTGTCGATCATCGTCACAAAAATTGCTTTCTAGAGAGCCTTCAAGTGAATGTTTAGAGATTGAAAACATACAAAGTGAAGTTGGTTGTATTCCCAAGAACTACTCGCAAGATAAAGGTAGGATTCTTGCTTTGACTTATGGATGTCTTCTAGAGCAACAAGAAACCTTATTGAGAAAAACTACAAAACCAATACATATAGTAGCAACACTCTTGTAGTCAAAGAATGATCATAGTAAAGGGATGATGCCCATTTTACAGCTGTGCACATTTTGCAATTAATTTTTGAAGAAGCATTAGAGTGGAGAAAGGGAAATTCATTGAAGGTTGATTTCTTTGTTAAAAAATGAAAACAATTTAATTATGGAGTCCACCTTCTGCATCTAAGACTTTTACTGCTTTCTGTGATATTCTATGTTTTCAATGATGACCTTAGTGGTAGTTGTTGTTGTTGTTTTATGCATAATTTTGTGCTATTACTAAAACTCAGGAAGTACAACTTTTTTTCCCTCTATTCACTTCCTTGATTTAGTTTTCTATTGATCATGACTACCAATATGGAAAATCACTGTATATGACAAATACAAGATATTAAATAATAAAGATACATGAAGTGTGGAAAATCCATAGAACTTGTTTCATGCATCAACTACTATTGTAATGATGAGTACTTCCTTAAGGACTAGAATACTTGTCCTTTGTTACCAATAACTAGCGATCGCCAATTTTTGAGCATGATTAAAAATTCACAGTAAATACATTAAGTGGATTTGGAAACTTAAAGAATACAGTAGAAAAAAATGTCACCGATAACTAAGAAATAGCTACTAGAGATGAGCTTGGTATACTAGCGATGAACAACTTCGTCGCTAGTATAGAAAGTTTGTCATATTTTTTTTTAAATTGCCTTCCATCACTATAGTGACGAACACTTCGTCTCTACACCAATGAAGTTTCATCGCAAAAACTTTGTTTTTTTTTTTTTTTTAAATTGCTTACCGTCGCTATAGCAATGAACACTTCATCTCTACACCAATGAAGTTTCATCGCAAAAACTTTTTTTTTTAAAACAAAAATTTGCTTGCCATTACTATAGCGACAAACACTTTGTTGCTACACCAACAAAGTTTCATCATGACAACTTTGTTTTTTTATTTTATTTTCTTTGTATTTGATATAGAGATAGCCAGTCAAGAATTCATCGGTAAAGTATCATCACAATAGCAACAAAAATCCATCACAGTAGTAGCCATCCTTTTGTCGTAATTGCGATGAATGGCATTCATCGCAATTGTGACAAAATGTGGAAAGTGTTGCTATAGCGATGAAAGTTTTTCCATGAAAAGAAGGAGCCATTTTCATCGTTATAGCAACACACAAGTATTGCAATAACAATGAATGTCCATGGGAAAAATGTCCACATGTACTAGTGACAGTTACTACTGGAGTCCATGGGTTTGTATATTTTACAATTCTAGATTGGTCAGTCGTACATTCAGACATTTCTCCTATAACATGAATAGTGGGGGTTTTTTCTTTTCCTTCCTGGTTACTTAATGCAAAGTTCCTTTATTACTTTCCTGTAAATTGGTATATCCTTAATATCTTGTAATAGATGGATCTTGACACATACATTTTTTAATTCATTTAGAATATCGTACTTAGGATGGATTACAGGTTTTTCTATTGCTAATCATTCCAGAAATGGAAGGATTCTTTATTCTTTGTGCAGGTAACAATGTAGGTCATGGAGGGTTTGTATTCTGGAAATGATGAGGTTGTTGTGTAATAAAGGGAACTGTAAGCACAAACCCTAGTAAAATTTGCTGGGTATTGGTGGAATGCTGAGGATAATGATTATTATGCATAGAGACAGGTGGTGGATGTTGGTAGGACTGTCCCCTCCACCCCTGTGGCCAATATTGATGCTGATTAAAATGAGGAGGATGAGGATACTGGGGTGGCCAATGATGCCAACCTGAAGTGTTCCATTGTTGAGATGGTTGGTAGGGTTGGAAATAAGGTGGGGGCTATGGTGAAAAATTATGATATGGTGGTTGGTCCCTTGGTTGCCAAGGAGGCCTCCTAGATGTTTCACCAATGACCCCACTTTTATATATGTCTTGTAGCCTAGGAAATGATGGGAAATTGTCTATTGGATGCTCCTCCATACAGATGTGACATACAGAGATATTGTTTAATCAAAATTCTCATTGGGGATGTTTAGTCCTGCATCTTGGATAGAAAATGATTATTGCTGACATTCTTCCTCCTGCATTTTCTTGGCTTGTAGCGCATCTAGTTGAGAACACATTGCTCCTAAAATATCAGTTTTGAAGTTTTCCAATAGTTTCCTAACTCCATCCTTATGAATCCTCCAGAACTGGGAGTGTTTCCTTTTAGATTTCTATTGTAAGGTTCCTGAATATTTCACCTGAATTCCCCCCTACTTCTAGAGTAATTTCTACATATCTCCCCAATTCATGTAAAAGGTTTATGAGAGATATCATCAAAAGCCATGAGATTGAGGTTGTCTACCAAGTCTTCTGATATCCCTTTAAGAAAGAGGGTTCATACAACATCTTCTCAAAGGTCATTATATTTGGATTTATGTAATGTATAAATAAATCTTTTGAGATAATATTCCAATCTCTCGTCTTCGAGTTGTTGTATCTTAAAAATATCATTTCGAGAGTCTCTTCATTTGCAATACTCTTGGTATTTCTGCAACAGAGCGGTTTTCATATCTTCCCAAGTCCTGATCAACTATATTCTCCTAATCCCATGAACCATCTTAAAGCAGAGTCTTTCAGTGTAGCAGGAAAAAGTTTTAATTTGTGAGCATATTGTAGATAGTTATAGCTTCTACAAAGGATGTCAAACTCGAAAAAAAATGTGCCCGGGTATTCATTACTTTTTCCATAGAAAGTAGGTAAGGAGGTGTTGGCCTAATTTTCTGACCTAGGCCAACAAGGAGGTTATGCCCACACAATCAGCTTAAAGCAGCGTCCGGTGTGTTTGGAATAGCAAAACCTCGCATGTTATGGTCCTGCTACCAGCTGAATTTTTCTCTTAAGGAGAAATTAAGATTCAACAAAAATCTATCCTAATGCTATTTTTCTGTCTAATCTAAACCCTAAAGATTAATTTAAACTGCCTGTGTTATCCTATACTTGCTTTCTTAAGGAAAGTCTTTGATTGTTTGAAATTTTATATTTAATTTTCTGAATATAAAAGACTGTCTTAAATTATTCTAAAATTGCACAACTTCTATTTAATAGCTGTTACCTAAAATATACTAAAATAAAACTAATCTGAACTATCTTGACTATCCTATCTATCCTATCTCAGCTGAGAGCGTTTTAAAGACTATATTAATTATTAATTAATATAATATGAATAGAAAGATAAAGTGTACGATCTAAATAGAAATATTTAAGCCATACAGATCAAATCATTCTGTTATAACATAACTTAACAGAGAATCTGAAAATAAACAATTATTTCAATTTTCTGAAGTATCTAATTAATTAATAACTAATCACCAACATAGATATTTGAATAAAGATAATGCCTAGTATGAGATCATTGCAAGAAACACTAATGATATCTAATAGACATAAATGTATATCCTTATAGTTTGAATTTACAGTAAAAACAATAATAAATTCAGTCACAATGACATATTAATTCAAATATAATATTGGGCTGATAAAGTGAAAAATATACTTAACACAAGCATAACAAAGTATACTGTATTAATATGAAAATAGAAAATCATATACTGAAATATAGAGCATATCCAAAATAATACCAGTCATGATATCAACTTGGAGATATCCAGTTACATCCCCTATCCAAAGATCAAACTTCAATAAGGAAACAAAACCAGCATCAAAATGTATTTCAAGTATGTCTTTCTTCCATCACTCCATCTCCACTTCTCAAAAATTCCTGACTTATATAATACTATCAGTTTTTTCGACTCAGTTTTCCCATCAATACTACATGCAACATTATAGGATTCCTATAACTATTCAAAGAGAATCAAATCTCCTTTTATCAAACACCTATCACTAGAGGATAAAAATAAAAACTACTAGCTTGCATATTTGCTGGTTTTTAAAAGAACTGGCAAATTCGTGGCCGTTGCTGAAATTCCAGTCTCCAATTGAGCAGCCACGTCTTCCAATCATCATAAAAGTGTCCCAAAACAGTGTAGAAGAGCGATGACATATCCACATGTTTTTAAACAAACAAAACATCTCATTAAAAACCATTTAAAACAGATGTAACGAAATAAACCATAATTTAAATATGTGCCTGTAAAATCTGTGATTTTATAGGCATGCATAACAAATTTGTTTTACCTATTGACAGAGAGGCACATTATGTAAACGAAATGGAAATAGTCATTCAGTTCTACTTTGCAAATCAATCACCCTTCTGGCTTCGGCTAGCTTGGCTTTAAGCCTGATAATCACTAACTTTTGGTTTTCTATTTGTTCAAGCAGATGTTGATTTGTACCTATTATTGAATTTTTTGCCTTTTTATATTGGTTCTTTTTAATATTCATTTCTTTCCACCTGCTAATCCAGTTCAACAAATCCTCCTTGAATGTCCTATTTTCTTCCTCTATCAATGCTGCATTAGATTGACATTGTTTAAGTTCATCTTTCAATTATGTAATCTTGTTCTGGTATGCTGTGTCCAGAACTTGTTGAAGAGTTTCTTCTTCATTTTCATGACCTGAATTAGCTTCCTGAGGAGGATCAGGGTTATCAATGTTTTGACCAGATGATTGAAGACTGATAAACGATGGTTCAGAATCTAAACTACAGGTGACCATACATGATGGAGCAACCTTGGCTTTACCCAATTCTGTCATGTTTTCAACTAATCTTGCATTATTATTCTTTATCAGAGTGGATTCATTTACATGAGTAGTGACAGGTACTGACGATGGGACGTCGTCTTCAATATGGATGATCGAAGGCTAAGTATCCTGTTGATTAGCCATAGGAACAGAAATTGTACGTACATTATCCATCCTCCTAGTAACCCTCCTTGAAAACACAAGATTTTCTGATTTAAACCCTCCTCTATCGCAGCATACCTGTGCTAAATGATCTAGTTTATGCATAGACTCCTTGCTATGTTCATAAGGATTATTTGGCTCAAAGAGATTTTTACAATCAACAGCATTAATATCTTTTCTTTTAGTTAACCTGTCCTCTGTTTTTGCAGGAGTACTACGACATTTATCAGATAGGGGTCAGTTCAAAGTTTCTTTAGAACAACAGGGAACTATATTACCAACATCATCATTACAGATACCAGCATTTATGGGTAGATTGGTTTCCTCAAGCCCTTTACCCTCTAATTTAGTCTCAGGAACATTATTGACTTCGGGCTTTACAATAGCCTTCTGTTTCCTACGGGTTTTTGGGGAGGGGTTCAGCCAATATTGAGTCGGCCCCAGATCACATTCAGTTAAAAATTCATCCCATGACTTACCATTCAAAGACAGTTGATGCTGCACTATAATTTTGACTAATCCATGGTGAAAAACACTTCTATCAGGGTTATCAAAACTTTGAACCGCATGCGACATATTTTTCAAACTTTTCCATAGATAAAATGGTAGATTAAGCCTATAGCCCTTTAATGCTAATAGGAGTCTTAGGTGGTAATATTGTAGGTGAGAAAAACATCCATTGTAGGACACATACCTGACCAAAATTTCGTAGAAGGATTGCCATTCAGGCTTCAAGAACTTGACAGAGACCCCTATCTTCAGTTTTGCATTATTTGGTAATGGCAGCAGCAAGGATAAACACTTTTTTTTATTAACCTTACCACCTTTGAACCAGCGCTCTCCAATTTGTGGGAGCTTTGTTGCCTCTGCGATTTTGTCTTCGTTAATGATGAACTTAAAACCCCCGATATGTGCAACGTCTTCTTTTAAATTCAAGGAAAACAGTTTGGTCACCGCTGCGTTATGGCCATCAAAACACTTAAAGAACTGTCCCCACCCAACTTTCTCAAATAGCAAGGCGACTTTCTCATCCGCTTCTATGAGCTCTGAACCTGAGATTTTGAAAGGATTCAACGGAGCCATAACTTCCTCGACACTATCCTGGTTTCGAAATGGAATGGATGGAGAAGTAAAGATGAAATACATAGGTATCCAGGTGGATGACATGATGTGAAGCATCAAATCTTCACATGCTTCATATCTGACAGATATGAGAGCTCTAAACTCAACCATTTTAACCGAACTAAGGAATGATGAATACTACAACCACTACAACCAGCGTCTAGCTATGATAAATGCATGTGTAACCATGACTAACAGTAAAACTTAACCATTTCTTCATATCAAGGATCGTTTGATTGATAGGTCGTAAATTCAAACATTGATTACAGACAGTGGTCATGATGAACTCGTACATCATTGTGAAATGAAATGAATATCAACATTAAATCCTTCTGATACAATGCATCAATATATTCACTACTGTCATTTAATCATGAGGTGTTAGCCAATTCTCCATGCCAATGTAGCGATCCAAGCAGGCATTATTAATTTGACACATGAATCATGTAGCTGTCAATTGATGGTCTCCTCCAGTTTTCGTGAAAGGTGGTAGCGTTTATTGTCAAGGTGATATAGTATCGAAACCATACACCCTAATGTTTTGCATGATAACTAAATGACTTAATTTAATGTATATACATAAAATTTCATAAATCTAGTTTTAAAACTTTCCAAAATCCCATCGATTAATATCCGAAATCAAATTTGATAGGATACTAAGTTATAAAACTATAACATATGAATATTTCCATATGATACTTATTTATTTATTACCTATATATATACAATTTTTACAAAGTAATGGTAATATGTTACATATGAAATGTGAACGTTAGGTTTTAATAAGAGTTTTAATTTAACAAGTCACCTTTAGTTCCAGGAGTTTAGAACTCATAATACCTCATCCATATCTAGCTTCAAACAAATTTGAAATGTGTTTCATTGATTCCCATTTAGCATACTATCCCTTTAAGTTTCTTAAATCATATATAATGAAATAAATTTAACTTAATCATAAAATTGATTATATAAAAATTTATGAAACTGACAGCTGCTAATTACCAAGTTTAGGAAATGTTTTTATCAACTTCTAACATGTCATTTAACTCTTCTCCAATTGAGAGTACCTTCAGAATCAAAGATTCCGAAGGCACTCTTTTATAATTTTAAAAGAGAGCTGATCTCCCTTCATCCTAATGAGAAATGAAGGGGTTGTTGCTGACCACGAACAAATGGTGACAACCTGGGCGAACCAATTATCTCTGCTCATACAACTTATACATGATATAACCGAAATCTTAAAACTTATTAAAAACAATCAAAATTTCTTTATCTAAATAAAAACCATTATTTTATTCATATTCGTAAGTATAACTCAGAAATATTCCATCTTTTGAAACAGAAATTTGATTAGGGATAAACTTAAAAAATACCTTGATCGAGACAAAGTACTTCATAGTAATAATAAACTGTGCCATCAGCATAGAGTATAGAAATCTACTTTTCTGAAAACTTTCCAGAATCTGTTCCATATAATAATTTTCTTTTGTTTTCTTTTCTTTTCTTTTAAACAATAATTCTGGCTGAAGACTACTATTTGGGTATGGTATCCCAATGTGATAGTATCATTCACGAGAGCTGTTCTGAAATAAGCAAGCCGGCTCGTGATGAGACCTCTTGTCTTTTAATTTTTAAACCAAAAGCTATCACCTTGGTGATCAGAAATGAAGTTATCCCAGACAACACTGATGATCATGATTAGGCCGGCTTGTGATGAGACCTCCTATTCTTCAGTCAAAATTTATGTTTTTTTTAATTTAAATTTCATCTTTTAAATTTTATAAAATGAGAGATCATTACCCAGCATGGTGACCAAATGGTAATGTCAGTCATTAATATCACTGGAAAATGAATCAGCTGGCTCGTGATGAGACCCCTTATCTTTTGGTTTTAAAACCAAAAGCCATTATTAGTTTCCTAATAATGTCATACTAGTGATATTTGTGATTCTGATCGGACCGGCTTATTAATAAGACCTTCTGTCTCTCATTTTAGCATTTTATTAACTGGAACAAATCCTAAATAGTTTTCAGATGGTAAATACTTTTAAAGACTGATGATGGAGGTCTATAAAAGTTTTTCAAAAGTACAAGCTTCGAAGAAGACATTTAATAAGCTATCCCCACTTTTATAAGAAAAATAAAAAGGTGAGGAATAATCTGAGTAAAACTTACAAATAAAAACAATGATAGGTCTTTTATAGATTTAAGAAACTTTGATCATTCTGAACAAATTTTTGAAAGATTTTAGTGAAATATCATAATTTTTCAGGCTCATGAGCAAACTGAATTTTTAACTTGAAGATTTATTATTTACATTTATTTCTTTAGCTGCTAACTAAAGATTACTGACTGATTATATACAAAAATTTTATAGTCTGAAATATTTGACTAACAGAATTAAAACTGGCTAAAAATAACAGAATGATGTTTGATAGTTATAAAAGTTTTATGAATTTCTCATCATCCTTAATTTTATAAACTATAATGCAGTTTATATACATAAATATAAAGTTATTTATAAACAGCAAACATAGTTTATGTATAAAAAATATAAATTTATTTACAAATAGCAAAAAAATATATACATTTTAAGACAGAAAATATTAACAGAAATGTTTTTTCAGAATCAGTCCATTCACTGGGAATGTTTCGGACTGACCTTCAAGTGTTTGCAATCAAAAGGTGCTTGGACCTATTTTTTCAGAAATAACAAAGAGACCTAACCACAGTTTCTGAAACTTAGTATGGTCTCCCTTTTCCTCGTCCACTTTATCCCATTTTAAAACTAAGTCTCCCACCTGAAATTCTCGATTGGAACTGAAGGATTGGTCAAACCACGATTTCACAATCTGTTGATGTTTTGCAAAGTGTTGTTTTGATTTTTCTCTCTCTTCCTCCAGTTTTAGCAGAGTATTAATTCTCTTTTCCATTGCTGGACACTCTTCATCTTGAACAGACTGAGCTGACTGTAATGAAGGTAAGAACAAATTTGGTGGTAAAATGGCTTCAGTTCCATATACTAAGAAGAATGGTGAGTTACCTATCACAGCCTTAGGAGTTACTCTGTCTACCCAAATGGCATTGACCAATTCTGTATGCCAATTACGATGGTGAACTGAAATAGTTCTTTTGAGAATTTTCAATAAATTTTTGTTTGTTGATTCAGCTAGACCATTCCCATGGGGATGATAGTTAGCTGAATAATTGATTCTTATTCCCTTCTCTAAAGAAAATTGAGTCAACTCAATTGATGAAAAATATGAAGCATTATCAAAGACAAGGGAATCTGGAATACAAAATCTTGTTATGATAAAGAATTCCAAAAATAATATAACCTGATTGGTATTTACAACCCTTAATGGTGCAGCTTCCACCCAACGAGTAAAATAATCGGTTTCATTCATTATATATTTGTGTTGCATAGGTGAGGGAGGATTTATTGGCCAACTATATCAATACCCCATTGCTGAAAGGGCCTTTCAACTGAAACAGGTTGTAAAGGAAAAGCAGGTTTTTTAACCCTTCCTACAACAAGTTGACATTCTTGGCATTTTCTGACAAAAGTATAGGAATCTCAAAACAAGGTGGGCCAATAATAACTAGCCCTAAGAATTTTGTGAGCAGTAGTCTCTCCACCAAAATGACCTCCTGCTGGTCTAGAATGTAACTCTTTCAGAATTACTTCTGTTTCATCTTTAGCTAGACATCGAAGGTATACCCCGTCTAAATTTCTCCGAAAGAGGATATTATCAATTAATAAATAAGGAGCAGACTTCAATCTAAGTTCTCTTTTCTTCCTTGGTTCTAAGTAATCACGAGCAGCCCCTGTTTCCAAAAGTATTCCTATGTCTGTATACCAGGAATCTTGAGGTGGAGGATAAAAATAAATCTCCCTGGTAAGTAAAACCTCATCAATGATAGTTTCAGCTTTATCATTAGGTAGATGAGCAGCTTCAACAGCTAATTTACATAGTCCTTGACCTTTGACTATCGTTGAGGGTTTAATCTCTAAGTCATATTCTTGAAGGGATGTCATCCAAGGTGCTCTTTTCTCACCTAAGTTCTTTTGCACTAACAAGTTTCTGACTGAGGAATAAGGGACAGTTATTTTTGTTTTATATTTCAGTAAATATGGATGAAAATGTTTAACAGCTTTAAAAACAACAAAGCATTGTTTATCAACTTCATGGTAGTTAAGTTCAGGACCTTGAAAATTTGAACTCATGAAGGAGATTGGGACTTCGTTATTTTGCTGATTTAATTGAGTTAAAACTGCTGCATATGAAATATCAGAAGCAAAAGTATACAATATAAATCTTTATTAAAATCTGCGCTTAGAAGACTAGGAGCTTTTAAAATGGCTTCTAAAATTTTCTGAAATGATTCTTTTTCAGTTTGTCCCCAATTAAAAACAACATCTTTCTTAATCATTTTCTGCAAAGGACGAATGATTTCGGAGAAACTGGGAATGAATCTCCTAACAAAATTTATTTTACCGAGAAATTCTTGCATTGCTTTCTTGTTAGAAGGATAGGTTATCTTTGAAATGGCTTGGGTTCTTTCAGGATCAATCATGATTCCGTGCTTTGAAACCACATAGCCTAATAGAATACCTTCTGAAACAACAAATATTGTCTTTTTAGGATTTAAGGATATTCCAAATTTTCTAAATCCTTCAAACACTTTTCTAAGGTGATTAAAATGATCAGGTTGATGTTTAGAATATGCAGTAACATCATCCAAATAGACAACGACTGAATGATTAATTAAGCCTCTAAAAGCAATATCCATTGCCCTTTGAAAGGTTTCTCTAGCATTGATTAACCCAAAGGGCATCTTGCGATAAGCATATGTTCCCCATGGAGTTATAAAAGCAGTTTTTAATTGATCATCTGGGGAAACCAATATTTCGTCGTATCCTGAGAAACCATCAAGGAGTGATAGTATCTCAGCCCCAGACACTTTTTGAAGAATTTGTTCCATGGGAGGAACTGGGTAATTATCCTTTTCGGAAGACTTATTCAGATTTCTAAAATCTACACATAATCTAATATCCCCATTTTTCTTTCTCACTGGAACTAAGTTTGCTACCCATTGAGTATGCCTGATGGGGAAAATAATCTTGGCAGCTAACAATTTATTTAGTTCCTTTTTAATTGTTGGTTCTAGTGACGGGTGATATTTCCTTAGCTTTTGTTGAAAAGGTTTTGACTCATGTTTAATTGGAATTATATGTTGCATAACTTGTGTGTTGAAGGTTTTCAGTTCATCATATGTCCAAGCAAAGACATCTTTAAATTCCTTAAACAATTTTATAAATGTTGTTTTTTCTACAGGGTTGCAATCTACTCCAAGATTTATAGTTTGGGGATTTAGTTATGTTCCTAAATTTATGGTTTCATACCTCATTCGAGAGATGTTAGTTTTACAATTAGGAACAAACCTAAATTTATCCTGTAGATCAAAGAAATTTTCTAATCTTAGTACTGAATTAGGGACTAGTTTTACCTGTTCAAAAGCTTTTTCAACTGAGCATAAATCATTTATTACCAAAAAATCCCACAGATTTTCATCATGAGTAACTTCGACTATTGCTGAATCTTTAAAGGTATCCTCGTTCATTAGGAAATTCAGCACCTGCACATCATTGTCAAATACACGCCAATTAAAAATATTATCTGGTATGGAAGACCTAAAAATCAATTCAACAGAAAAGAAATTTGGTGTAAGATTTTCTGATGGAATTAACTTTGATGCTACATTTGCCAACAAATCTGCTTCTTGATTTTGACTTCTAGGAACATAATTTATGTTAAATGCATCAAAATGTGAGATAAGGTTCCATACCTCCCGTTGATAACTATGTAAATGTTCAGATAGGCAGTGAATGGAGTTACGAACCTGTCTAACAATGATCTCGGAATCACTATATACAATTAACTCTTTGATGCCCAAATCAATTGCTTTTTTTAAACCTTGTATTAAAGCTTCATATTCCACCGTATTGTGTGTACAATTAAATTCCAACCTACAAGCTATACATGTTTTATTTCCCTGAGGGTCCACTAGTAGGCAACCAGCTCCTGCTCCTTCTTTAGATTTCACACCATCAAAATATAAAGTCCAGATAGAACTATGCACAACCACTTTACTTTCTATAATATTTACAATATTTAGATTATCTACATCATTAATGGTTTCCTTGAGTGAAGAGTTAGGAAAAATGGATGTCACATTTCTAATTTTAGATTGCTGTTCATTTTTAGAAAGGGCATAATTTTCAGCTTTAAAATTACCAAATCCTAATTCATACATGTAATTCCCCATAATACAATCTGAAAATAAAACAGGTTCACTAGGATCATGCAGTTCTGTGACAGTATGTTTCATATATCTTTCTCTATTTATCTTTATCTGATATGACTTTTCGTTCTTAGGTAACCATAATGTTGACCAATCCGTAGCAAAGAATCCATTAAGTTGTTGAGACCAATCCCTACTTAAAAATAACCCATATGCATCTGGAATATCTGCAACAACAATATCTATAATTTGATAAACCGAAGGGTTACAAGCAATCGTGACTAAGACATCTTTCATTTCCCATACAACCTTTACATTTGTCCTATCCAATTGAGTTATTTGAGAATTATATGGAACATATTTCCCATTCAATTTCTTACATACTGATAAAGGCATCACATTGGAGGATTCTCCGGAGTCTACCATGCAATTATGAACATTCCTATTGAAAATTTCAAAGGTAAGTAAGAATGGAGGTGTGGTTGATTTAGAATTCTTACCTATAAGCGAAGCTTTATCAGCCGTTGCTTTTCCTTTTCCAGTTGATGTTGAATCTGTTATCTCTCCAAGAAACTACTCAGTGGTTATGGCTGAGTATGCTTGGTAACTTAGAATTTCATTTACTTTCAATAAGTGGATTGAGGGGATACAAGAATGGCACAAATGAAAGACTGCTAATCAAAATAATTTAATGAGCCAGTGCTCTTAGAAACTGTACATCAGATGATCAATAATAGGACAGACATATAGAATAATGCTCAGACAACCAAATACATCAAGTTTGCAGGGTTTATACAACCAAGTACATACATCATGCAGGGCTATACTAAGCATCAAGAATTTCCTCCATCAAATAATGAGCATGAGCTAAAATCATCCAAAAGAGTGCAGAATAACAATGGGTAACAAAATCTGAGTACAACAACAAGAGAAAACTGTGATTTTTTATATAACTAGCAATCAGACATAAGCCAAAGTCTCCAAGCTCGAACCCCCTGGTTCCGCCTCAGTACCCAGACTTTATAGTCTTTACAAAGTAGTTTTAAGATCCTAAAAACATGGATCTTGTCATCTTAATCAAAACAGTGTAAATGCAAAAGATAGATATGATTCCTTGAATCAAGGGAATGCTAATGTGTTGTCCCTTCCTTGTGCTTGATAGTCGATGAAGTGGAGTCAGCCCCCAAGGCTCGGTGGACTTCGACTGGTACATAACAGACTCGATCTGGATGATGTGGCAGTCGATCCCTCAAATCAAGGAAATGATAATGTGTTAGTATTATTTTAGTTTTTGAATAGTTAATGGAATGATGACTAGCCTCTCAATGCCTTTAACTCGATCTGGTGCATAAGAATCGAATGCCTAGAAATCTGGAGCTGATTGCTTCAAAATCTGGATGATTTGGATACTCTGCCCCAAGCCTGATGAATGAAGTGTTGAAGATATCTCCTCCACTAGTTGGAGCATATAACCTGTTCGACTTATAGGTATCAGAACAGAACCACCTGCTTCAACAGCCTTTATTGTTGAATTGCAGATAAGAGCAAATTTCTCCCTATCAAGCGGAGTCATGCATCCACTTCCTGAAGCTTCAAGTGGCTCAATGCCAATAGCTTTATGAACATTGCTATTTATAGGAGATGGAAAAATCATCCCTACTGCTTGTGACTTAATTGAGTTGACCATTGCTACAGAACTTATCCCAGGGCTTGCTGAAGAAGAAGAATTACTTGGCAACTGCAATCTATGGGCACTAGATATGCCAGTTGAAAGCTTGAAATGTATGTATACTGGAAATTTGTATCTGAACATTGGGGCAGCTGGATGTTTCGGGTCCTTTGTGTTAGACTTAACATGTTCATTGTGTGCAGCGTTTTCCTCTTGCAGCTTATCAATTTCAGTCAAAGACGAAAAAACTGAAAAACAAGATCAAATCGGCTCCATGTAATAATGGAATATCGAGACCCTTTGAATGTCCTGAGTCGATGATAAAGCCTGCTATGTATGTTAAGCTTCTCCTAGGACCTGTAACTACCCAATTTGAGGCACCAATTCCCAACCCTGAACTGATTGGCTTAATGATCAACGCGCCATTATAACAGATTTCCTCAGCAAATCGAAGCAAATGAACTTTCTCTATAGTCGGTATAGGAATCAAGCATAACAATATGTACCCCTGCAACCTCAAACGAATAGTAGAGGTTTGAATTTGAACCACTTTCTTTAAAAGGCATAAGCCATCGTGCATTGAATGCTCTAAATGGAGGCATAAGGAAGGGGATCAGCTCTTTCTCATGATTTCCTTCTGTGACCATCCACGGCCTTGCGCTTGCCAAAGGCTCCACTAGCCGTCCAAATGAGTCCCACAGATGCTGCTGGTAGTCAGCATAGGACAGATCACCTGGAAAAATGTGAACATCGTAGCTGCATTGTTCAATGTGTTCTAGATTTGATGATGTCCATCCTGTTTGACCCATGTCACCAACTATTGCAAAACAAATGGAAATTGTGCAGGTGGAGTCTTGAAACTGTACTCTGGTCCATAGCCTCCACATCTATGAAAGTAAGTTTTATTAGCTTCCAGTGGTCCAATTGCAACATGGTGAAAGTCGCCAGAGCCATAAAGCATGTATGAATATGAATCGCTATCCCCCCATGATGATGAAGTATACACCCCCGGAGAAGTTCTATACTCAACCATCGAAGGTACATTAGCACCATCAGTAATCCATGATACCCGCATCTGGTTCTCTCCTGCCAATGAAATATGTACCTAAATTATGGCCCTTACACGCCGAAGTTCAAATATCATGCTTGAGAACTACAATCTCGGAGTCATCTAGATGTGATAACCGTAGCCCTTTTTTCTTACAGCCTCCTTGCTAGCTTTGTGTTCTGCTAAAAGATGCAAAACAGTTATTTCTCCATTAGCCTTAATCAACACCATGTGAGTCTCCAAGCTTGGCAACATAAGCAATATCCAACTGTTGCGAGTTGTGGTTTTGTGGACCAAGCATTTGTCACAAGGGACAAAAAATCCCTCTTCAGTTGCTACAAAAGCATTTCATGTCACTCAGTAGACATTCCCGCTGCTCCAATGCAAATTGTGCGAAAACACAGTGGCTCCTTTCCAGGTTTCCCTTAAGACTGCACAGATATTCTTCCACGGCCTGCAAAACTTGAATACGATGATACAACCAACGGGTGTAAAATCCTCAAAGTCCCTGCAGAATGAAGCATATCCTTCAGACAAAAGAAAGAGCTAACGATTTACTGTCAACAAACTCATAAAACCAAGCAGCTCGATGAAAATCTCCTTCGATCGTGGCTAAGTTGGAATTATTTGATTTGGCTGAGCAAATAGCTATAATTTTGCAGTTTGAAAACAAATCGAACATGCAAGATTTGCGTGATCTTCTTTCCTTATTCGCTGCTGCTTGTAATCTTGGGCCTTTGACATCTGTAGTGATGCACTGGATCAACCATCCTCCACGCGTAATTTCCATGTATATTGAAGCGGATAGCCTTCCAATGAAATTACAACTCAATGCTTTTGGATAAACTTTGATGAATTGGTATGTAGCTGACTTTTGGCGTTTACCCATCAATTGATATGATGAAACAGGCTCGATTGATGAGTGATGAAGCACGATTTTATTTTTTCACACATAAAACAATTTCGGCAGCTAAAAATCATTTTGACAAACCGTCCTAGTTGCCGAAATTGGCCTGTTTCGGCAGCTAACTAAACTTCCACAGACTGAGTTAACTGCCGAAAGCTGAAATTTTTGATTTTGAAGGCCATGACTCCCAGAAGTAAAATTTTTAACCCATACTATCACCCAAAATGACGGTGTACCTTTTGGGAGATAACAGAATCATTATTTGAACTATTTGCAGCAACATTTTGTTTTGCATTAGGAATAATTGAACTCATGGCGGGATTTATAATATGACTATTAGGCATTGGGTAGATTTGAAGAAGATCGTACATACTGATGTTTGCATGAGTCTTTTTTAAATATTCAATTATATCATATTGTAAATCTAATTTAGGAGCATTTTGAATAGGCTGAGTAATTTTGGTTGATTGAGTCTGCTTGCAGGATTGAGTTTGTTTATTAGGTTGTGAATTATTGTTGTCATTATTTGTAGTAGAACTTGACGAAGCTCCAGGAGTGTTCACGAATGCTCTACTATGAGTATTGTAGGCATGTTGTCCTGTAGGTGGATTTTTACTCTCGTATTCTTTCACAAAACTGTCCCAGAAATGACCATTAACTTGTTGAGGTTCCTCTGAGTCTTCATCATTGTCTAATTCCTCTTCTTCTTTGTTTTCAGTTATTTCTTGACTAGAAGGAGTTTTAGACAAAGATAAAACAACTCTAATTGTATTGAAAATCTCTTCATTTACTGCTATGTCAGGTGGTGTATTTTTTTTATTTGTATTCGGGTTTTGTCTAAACTGATTTATGAAATATCCCCTAGAAGGAGAAGCTTCAGAATTGGTTTTCTTTAACCCTACAACTTCATTGGTTAATGTTCGAATAGCATTTTGCAGTTTTTCTATATCAAATGCTTTGTCTTTGTCTGAATTGAGTTTTTCAGTCTTCCTACGGGGAAAAGAATCATATTTCCCACTTCTATCTGGTTCATAGGAGATATAATCCTTCTCAACTTTAATGGCTTCCTCAAACGTTTCCACTAATGTTGTTTTTCCAACTCTCTTAACGAACATCCCAGAATATTTTGGTAAAGTTGACATATAATTTTCAATAATTATATCCTCAGGAGGTTGAGAAGCAATTGGAATTTTGTTTTTTAATGTCAGAAACCTTTGATTGAAATCTTTGATTCTCTCTTTAGGATCCATTTTAATCCTAGATAACTCTAAGACTAAAAGAGCAGGTGTTTTATCTTCCCCGAATTTATTTAGAAAGGCTTTATTAAATTCACCCCAGTTTATGATTGATCCCTATACTAAGGAAAAATACCAAGTAGAAGCTCTTCCTTTGAAGGTTAGAGGAAACAATCGACAAACTATATCTTCATGCTGAACGTTCAAGGTTTGAACAGCCAACATGAATTTGTCAACATGCACCTCTGCAGGTTCTTTGTCATCTGGATTGAACTTAGGGAGGAGTTTATCTGAGTGTTTAGGCAAAGGATGTTGTATACCAGGGATAGCTGCAGCAGCTATTCTTAGCCAAGGGAGTTTTAGATTAGGTGGATTAGGTGGATTAGGTGGAGGATTTCCTCCTCCTCCTACAGGTACATTTCCTGCCATTGGACTTCCTTCAGCACTTGAGGAACTTTCTGAATTGGATGGTCTTAGACTATCAGGTGGTGATTTAGGAGGAGAAGGTGGCTGATCAAAATTGCCTTCTACAGTAAGTCTTCTAGCAGTGTTTGTTTGAGTGGTTTGTCTCTGATGACTTCTAATTTGATAACGTGGAGTGCTATCAGCTTCTTGCAAATCTTGAGTAACTATGTTCAATTGTGGATTACGTCGTTGTTGCCTAGGAAGACCATAATCTATTGGAGACACACCAAGTTGATTGGCATATGCTCTTGTAAGCATATGTCATGATTCTTCCAAAGTTTGAGTGTTTTGTTCAGGAGTAAAGGGATATGTGATATGATCATGTTCAAGGATGCTCCTAACAGTGTCTATAAATGGTGATCTGCTGGTTTCCGGAGGATGTTGGCTAGTTGAAAATTTATCATTAGTTTTCCCTGCCATTAATCATTAACAGGCCCTCCTTCTAGCGCCATTTGTTGGCCTGATTTTCTGACCTAGGACAACAAGGAGGTTATGCCCACACAATCAGTTTAAATCAGCGTCCGGTGTGTTAGGAATAGAAAAACCTCGCAGGTTATGGTCCTGCTACCAGCTGAATTTTTCTCTTAAGGAGAAATTAAGATTCAGCAAAAATCTATCCTAATGCTATTTTTCTGTCTAATCTAAACCCTAAAGATTAATTTAAACTGCCTATGTTATCCTATACTTGCTTTCTTAAGGAAATTATTTGATTGTTTGAAATTTTATATTTAATTTTATGAAGATAAAAGACTTTCTTAAATTATTCCTATAACTATTCAAAGAGAATCAAATCTCCTTTTATCAGACACCTGTCACTAGAGGATAAAAATAAAAATGACTAGCCTGCATATTTGCTGGTTTTTAAAAGAACTGGCAAATTCGTGGCCATTACTGAAATTCCAGTCTCCAATTGAACAGCCACGTCTTCCAATCATCACAAAAACGTCCCAAAACTGTGGAGAAGAGTGATGACATATCCACCTGGTTTTAAACAAACAAAACATCTCATTAAAAACAATTTAAAACAGATGTAATGAAATAAACCATAATTTAAATGTGTGCCTATAAAATCTACGATTTTATAGGCATGCATAACAAAGCTATTTTACCTGTTGACAGAGAGGCACATTATGTAACTGAAATGGAAATAGTCATTCAGTTCTACTTTGCAAATCAATCACCCTTCTTGCTTCGGCTAGCTTGGCTTTAAGCCTGATAATCACTAACTTTGGGTTTTCTATTTGTTCAAGCAGATGTTGATTCATACCTATTATTGACTTTTTTGCCTTTTTATATTGGTTCTTTTTAATATTCATTTCTTTCCACCTGCTAATCCAGTTCAACAAATCCTCCCTGAATGTCCTATTTTCTTCCTCTATCAATGCTGCATTAGATTGACATTGTTTAAGTTCATCTTTCAATTCTATAATCTTGGTCTGGTATGCCCTGTCTAGAACTTGTTGAAGAGTTTCTTCTTCATTTTCATGACCTGAATTAGCTACATGAGGAGGATCAGGGTTATCAATGTTTTGACCAGATGATTGAAGACTGATAAACGATGGTTCAGGATCTGAACTACAGGTGTCCATACATGATGGAGCAACCTCGGCTTTACCCAATTCTGTCATGTTTTCAACTAATCTTGCATTATTATTCTTTATCAGAGTGGATTCATTTACATGAGTTGTGACAGGTACTAACAATGGGATGTCGTCTTCAATATGGACGATCAAAGGCTGAGTATCTTGTTGATTAGACATAGGAACAAAAATTGTACGTACATTATCCATGCTCCTAGTAACCCTCCTTGAAAACACAAGATTTTCTGATTTAAACCCTCCTCTATCGCAGCATACATGTGCTAAATGATTTAGTTTATGCATAGACTCCTTGCTATGTTCATAAGGATTATTTGGCTCGGAGAGATTTTTACAATCAACAGCGTTAATATCTTTTCTTTCGGTTAACCTGTCCTCTGTTTTGCAGGAGTACTACAACATTTATCAAATAGGGGTCGGTTCAAAGTTGCTTTAGAACAACAGGGAACTATATTACCAACATCATCATTATTGATACCAGCATTTATGGGTAGATTGGTTTCCTCGAGCCCTTTACCCTCTGATTCAGTCTCAGGAACATTATTGAATTCGGGATTTACAGTAGCCTTCCATTTCCTACGGGTTTTTGGGGAGGGGTTCAGCCAATATTGAGTCGGCCCCAAATCACATTCAATTAAAAATCCATCCCATGTCTTACCATTCAAGGACAGTTGATGCTGCACTATAATTTTGTATAATCCATGGTGAAAAAGACTTCTATCAGGGTTATCGAAACTTTGAACCGCATGCGACATCTTTTTCAAACTTTTCCACAGATAAAATGGTAGATTAAGCCTACAGCCCTTTAATGCTAATAGGAGTCTTAGGTGGTAATAGTGTAGGTGAGAAAAACGTCCATCATAGGACACATACTTGACCAAAATTTTGTAGAAGGCTCGCCATTCAGGCTTCAGGAACTTGACAAAGACCCCTATCTTCATTTTTGCATTATCTGGTAACGGCAGTAGCAAGGATAAACACTTCTTTTTATTAACCTTACCACCTTTGAACCAGTGCTCTCCAATTTGTGGGAGCTTTGTCGCCTCTCCGATTTTGGCTTCGTTAATGGTGAACTTAAAACCCCTGATCTGTGCAACGTATTCTTTTAAATTCAAGGCAAACAGTTTGGTCACTGCTGTGTTATGTCCATCAAAACACTTAAAGAACTGTCCCCGTCCAACTTTCTCAAATAGCAAGGTGACCTTCTCATCCGGTTCTACGAGCTCTAAACCTGAGATTTTGAAATGATTCAACAGAGCCATAACTTCCTCGTCACTATCCTGGTTTCAAAATGGAATGAATGGAGAAGTAAAGATGGAAGGGATAGGTATCCAGGTGCATGACATGATGTGAAGCATCGAATCTTCCAATGCTTCATATCTGACAGATATGAGAGCTCTAACTTTGACCATTTTAACCAAACTAAGTAATGATGAATACTACAACCACTACAACCAGTGTCTAGCTATGATAAATGCATGTGTAACCATGACTAACAGTAAAGCTTAACCATTTCTTCATATCAAGGATCGTTTTATTGATAGGTCGTAAATTCAAACATTGATTACAGACAGTGGTCATGATGAACTCATACATCATTGTGAAATGAAATGAATATCAACATTAAATCCTGCTAATACAATGCATCAATATATTCACAGCTGTCAGTTAATCATGAGGTGTTAGCCAATTCTCCATGCCAACGCAGCGATCCAAGCAGGCGTTATTAATTTGACACATGAATCATGTAGCTGTCAATTGATGGTCTCCTCCAGTTTTCATGAAAGGTAGTAGCGTTTATTGTCAAGGTGATATAGTATCGAAACCATACACCCTAATGTTTTGCATGATAACTAAATGACTTAATTTAATGTATATACATAAAATTTCATAAATCTAGTTTTAAAACTTTCCAAAATCCCATCGATTAATATCCGAAATCAAATTTGATAGGATACTAAGTTATAAAACTATAACATATGAAGATTTCCATATGATACTTATTTATATATTACCTATATATATACAATTTTTACAAATTCATGGTAAGATATTACATATGAAATGTGAACGTTAGGTTTTAATAAGAGTTTTAATTTAACAAGTCACCTTTAGTTCCAGGAGTTTAGAACTCATAATACCTCATCCATATCCATATTCAAACAAATTCGAAATGTGTTTCGTTGATTCCCATTTAGCATACTATCCCTTTAAGTTTCTTAAATCATATATAATAAGATAAATTTAACTTAATCATAAAATTGATTATATAAAAATTTATGAAACTGACATGTGAAACTAATAGCTGCTAATTACCAAGTTTAGGAAATGTTTTTATCAACTTATAACATGTCGTTTAACTCTTCTCCAATTGAGAGTACCTTCAGAATCAAATATTCTGAAGGCATTCTTTTATAATTTTAAAAGAGAGCTGATCTCCCTTCATCCTAATGAGAAATGAAGGGGTTGTTGCTGACCGCCAACAGGAGGAATGAGGGATGTTCTTCATATTTACATCCTTTGCAGTGCCTAAAATAAGGAACCCAAAGGTAGCCCCAGTTGAATTCTCTCCTTCTCCTTGTTATATTTTTATCAATTAGACAATATTATATTAGGATCTTATCTGAGAGAATGACATTCACATGAATCAATTGCAAGAGACAATTGACATAAAGATTTTCCTCAGGGAAACCATAAAGGAGAAAACTCCACAACTTCCTCAGATATAGAATGAGCACCAATAGCAGTAGTAAAACCCAAAGATAATAAAATGATCTCCGACAGTTGTTCTCTCTCTCTCACTTGAGAGAGCTTCTCTTCTCTCTCTTATGCTCCCTAATTGGGTGAGTGTGTGTATATGTAGAAATGAGGAGAGCCTCACTTCTATTTATATTCTTCCGTTCACTTTATTTCCACTCCAACAAGTCGACCTCACTTAACAATTACTTACCAGTGCCAACTTCTCTAGGAGAGTCTAATAACTCTAGTTCCCCTCAATTGTGGGGAATTTTCCCTCCGATCAATAAGGAGGGTTAACCTCATTTACATTACATGACTTTATTATATTAATGACTCTCCCGATAGGAACATCGAGGTACAATGAAATATAAATGATTCTCTTGATAGGAATATCGGGGTACAATATAATATATACAAGTGAATACATTCCGAAGTTAAAAATACATCAACACTCCCTCTTAACTAGGAAGGTATTCTCTTGACACAATTCATTAGCACAAGTCTTCTTCTCTGGATCAAGTCTGGATCAACATCAATGTTGGATCATTACTGGATCATCATCGAAACTGGATCATCATCAAAGTTGGATCATCACTAGATCATCATCAAAGATGGATCATCACTGGAACATCATCATCATCACTGCTTCCACTATCTTGATCAACTGGTGTTATCTCTCAATTCTTCTCATCATAGGAAGTTGTACAGATCCAACCCTTTTTCATGCTGGTTGTAGGCCTAGCCTCCATGTAGGTCTTCATCTTCTTCAACACTTATATCTAACCCAGTTAGAAAGGACAGCCCAACACTTACATCTGACCATGAAAGGAACACATCCACCATCATGTTAGAAAGGCCCAACACTCACATCCACTGGCATGATAGGACACACCATCTATCATCCAAGGAAAGGCGCAACACTTACATCTATTGGAATAGCAGGACACACCATCTAATATCTAGAGAAAAGCACATCACTTATATCTGACCCAGTTAGAAAGGCTCAACACTTATATCTGACCTAGTTAGAAAGGATCAGCACTTATATCCTCTAGAATAGTAGGACACACCATATACTATCCAAGGAAGGGATCAACACTTATATCTACTTCCATGGTAGGACACAACATATACCATCTAGAGAAAGGATCTGCACTAACATCCATTGGCATGATAGGATATACCATGTATCATCCGGGGAAAGGCTCTGCACTTATATCTCACCATGGGAGGACCCTCCTACCACCATGTCAGAAGGGCTCTGCACCCAGTCAGAAAGGATATGCACTTATATATGACCATGGGAGGAACCTCCTACCACCATGTCAGAAGGATCCATACTTACATTTGACCCAGTCAGAAAGTCTTTGCACTTATATATGACCATGGGAGGACCCGCCTACCACCATGTCAGAAGGGATCCGCACTTACATCTGACCATGGGAGGACCCTCCTACCACCATGTCAGAAGGGATCCACACTTGCATCTGACCCCATCAGAAAGGCTCTACACTTACATTTGACCATGGGATGACCCGCCTACCACCATGTGAGAAGGGCTCATGGACTCATCTTTTCCCCTTGGAAGGAACCTCGATATGAAGAACACTAAGCTTCTCCCTGAAGTACTTGAACTTCATTCTGGCCATTTCTAGCATAGAATCACATGAGAGACGATTACGGCCAAGGATAACCTGCGATCTTTGACAGGATTGATTACATCCAAGGAAAACCTACAGGACCGTTTACATCTGAGAAACCTATGAGCTTCGCCAGGATTTATGCTCAAACAACCTGTCTCAACGGCTATGCAAGAACTCCCTCTTTTGAGAGATCTTGATCTAGATCACATACTAGATATTCACTGCTCTTCTCTGCATCATAGAAAAATGCAAGTCAAATCAATCAAATCAAATAGTAGTTTTCAAAAGAAACATACTACCTCCCAAATAGCTGAGAAAGTGGCAACATATTTTTCCTCGGCTATTCTCAGTGCCATGCAGGACTCCTTCTTGCTAAGCCAAGAGATCACACCTAATCCCACACTGAAGTAGCACCCCAAAGTGCTCTTCCTATCAATGGAACTGCCTACCCAATCTGAATCAACATAGCCCTCCAGGTTAATCATATGATTCACCTCATACTTGAGCCCATAATCAGCTATACCCTTTAGGTACCTCACTGCATGCTTTGCAACCATCAGGTGAACATTTCTTGGATCCATAAGGAACTGGCTCAATGTGTTGACAACAAAGAAAATATCTGGTCTCGTATTTGTTAGCTAAATCAAGGAACAAATCATCTGATGATACATCATGGCATCAAACGATTCTGATGAAGCATCACTCAATAGCTTTAGGTTCGATGCCATAGGTGTGGTCATGGCCTTGCAGTCCATCATTCCAAACCCCTTTAGGATCTCTACTGCATATTTCCCTTTTCCCAGGGATATTCCATCCACATTCTTCCACACCTCCATGCCTCGAAAGTAGTGCATCATATCCAAGTCCTTCATCTCAAACTCGGCAGCAAGTATCCTTCTTGCAAGTTTAATGAGTTCCTCTTTTCTGTCAGGAACAAGTCATCGACATATAACAGGAGCATCACTGGTCTTCTACCTTCAACCTTGAAACAAAGGTTGGAATATGATTTACTCTCAATAAAGCATATATCCATCAGTAATCTGTCCATCCTACCGTATCATGTTGAACCTCAGGATATTCTGCAGTCACTCCCTCTGAAGCTGAGCATCATACTCTACATGTATTTCATACTCTATGCATTGAAACATTCTATACTGGAGTGATAAGTAGCTTCCTCTGCTACTAATATTCTATTTATCCATCTAGGTTCATTGGATACCAAGATCCTCTATCTTGAAAGCATTCTTCTCGCACCCATCTGTGATCTTATCATCCTCTATAGGCTTTCATCTTCAACCTTATAGCAAAGGTTAAGATCTTCATCACTCTAAATGATATTCAAGATACTCATGTATGTGTTATCCCATGGGTGCCTTCTGAGCTTGTACGATTCCTTCTTTAATTTGCACACATGAGTCTTCCTATCATGTGTCTTAACTTCTAGTGGCTACAAATGTCTCTTAGTAGTCTATGCCTTCTTTCCATGAGAAGCCTCGTGCTATGAATATTTCCTTGTATCCCATGATGGTGTCATCTACTACATGATGGATCATGTAGATCCATATGGAAGACATTACGAACTTCCCTTTAGGTCTCGATACTGCATCCTAGACATCATTCTTCTTGAACTAGTATTCTCCTTTCCTTTCTTCTTGGCTACTTCTTCATAGATGGAAGGCTCTGCATCAATGATGTCACTCAACAATGTCACATATCTAGAGTGTCTCTGAGGCCTCTTTCTTTCTTTACAAGTATCGTCATATTATTCTTCATCTTGGATTCTTTCTTGAGCTATCGTCACTTGTTCTTCGGAGAAAGTCTCATCCTTCTTTTCTTGTAGGCAATTGTACGCGATCTTTCCTACAATTCAAATGCACCAGTTGTATGATTAGAAACATTTCATAATGCATATTCACAATGGAAAATTCCGATGCATAAATATATAATCATGCAACTATTTTAGCCAACACAACATTCATCCATCTCTCATGAGAACTTTTCTAGATGCCTTCCATCTCTACCCACACATTATTGAGATTGTTTACTAATCCAATATGTCATCAAAGAGGTTTCATTCTAGTTAAGTAGCAATGGATATTTGTATAGCATCATGAGCTAATTACCCATCACATGCATATTAGTAGTATATTGTCATTAATGCAAACATTCTATCATGCATAATACATGAACTGAATATAAACAAATGCATAACAAAACAATATCATGAAATGAGAATTGAATACTTATCTTTATTTGTTTCATGGGTAGACTCCTTTTTTCAGATTCATCATCTTCTTCATTCATAACAACATCATTTCTTATCCAAATGCTTAAGATTGAGTTCTTCATATTCCTCATAACTTGAGGTATATTCTTTGAGTCGTGGAATCTTGATCTTCAGTTGCTCCCATATTCTTTTCTCTTATTATGAGTCGAACTTCTTCTTGTGTGTGCTCTTCCCAGAGTCTACTGAAAGTAGTCACTTCCTTCTGGCACACATTCCTTGAATGAATGAATCCCATGATCCTGGGAGGCCATTCAATATGGTTATCATAACTTTTGCATTCTCCACTTCTTCTTCTACCGCTTCAATATGTTCTTTGATTTGAGAGACCCTCGTAAATTATGACTGTATGGTATCTGCATTCTGGATCGTCACATTATTCAACTGGTTTCTCAAAGTCATCTTATGAATTATGTTCCTCCCTTCAAATAGATTGTTCAAGGAATCAAACATATATTTATGTGTCTTTAGGGATAACACTTATGGTATAAGGTGAACCTTTATTGAATCAGCAATGATCTTCTTGGCTTTGACCAAGTTTTTCTTATGTAAGGCTTTAGCCTCATCTCCCTCTGGAACTGGAACCTCTCTACTTATGTAGGTGTCCAATTCATTTCCTTCAATAAATAGTGAGATCCTATACTTCCATGCTTGGATGTTGTCATCCTCACCAATCTTGTCATCAAGCTGGTGTGATTATTCATTTTGAAATGAGAACCTCAACTGTAAATATCAAAAGATTAGATCTTACTGATTTGAGGTGTCCATCCTGGTTCCAGAGCTGACTCATCTAGGGTTTGTTAGAGAAACCCTAATTTTCAAAACTTGGAATTTAAAATTTTTGATTGGATAGAAATCTAGGCCTCTTCAAGGTGAGCTATCCAATGTACTCCTTTTCTGAAAAACAGTGGAGGGAAGCTCCTAGAACAAGAAGCCCTAGTTTACCAATTTCTTTTGCAGAAATGCTTGATACTGTTTCTACGGTATCTCCAAAAGTGTTGCTCCTCTCTATCTAAAATTTCATACTGAGGTATCCTCGTCTATCCTCTTTCCAACACCATGGGTTTTACCAGAATTAGTTTCACTAATTGGGACTTATGAGAGTTTTCCCAAGGTGACTTATTTTAGAATAATGAACTTGTACAGACTTCCACGTGTCACTGTTTCATCATCAGGGTCTGAAACTTTTACCGGAGAAAGTACCATCTGTGCGCTATCTAGAACATCTTGAGAAATTTCATTTGTACCTTTGTAGCTTGAGATATAGCAATTCTCCCTAGGTGTCATGTTTAGGGATGAATCTTGGAAGCGGTTGGAACCCTGATTTGGAGGAACCGTATCTCCCATAATATAAAGAATATGAGGATGAAATTTTTACGTAGGGCACTTCAAGATTTTGATATTCGGCCTGTTCAAATTTTTTCCCCCGAGGCTTCTTCAATCCCCCGATATAGTGAATGTACCAAACCTACCCGTTTTAGTATTTTAGGGTTTTTTTCAGGCCCGAGGTCAAACTAGGGTTTGACTTTCCCAGAATTTTACTCAACCAAAAAATTTGACCTTGGTCTCTAAAATTTGATTTTGATGAGGGGAGAAATCCTATGTCGAGATTACTCAAAAATTCCTCTTCTGTAAAAATCCCTAATTTCCCACAGCAAAAACTGAAAATGCCCAAAATCAAATTCTTCTTCGAAAAAAAAATGCTCCCTTCAATGGAGAGTTATTCTAGTCTCCGTTTACTGATGGACTATAGAGAGAGACCCAAAAAGTAAGAATCCCTAGATCTGTAGCTGCACAGTGTCTTCTTCTTAGGTTAGTTGTGATACCATGTTAGATTTTTATTAATTAGATAGTATTATCTTAGGATCTTATCTGAGAGAATAACATGCACAACAATAAATCACAAGAGTTAATAGACACAAAAAAATTCCTTGGGAAAATGATAAAGGAGAAAAATCCATAACTTCCTTGGAGATAGAATGAGCACCAATGGAAGCAGTAAAACCCAAAGATAGTAAGATGATCTTCGACAGTTGCTCTCTCTCTCACTTTAGAGAGCTTATCCTCTCTCACTCATGCGCCCCAGTTGAGTGAGTGTGTGTCTATGTAGAAATGAGGAGAGCCTCAATTCTATTTATATTCTTCCGTTCACTTTATTTCCACTCCAACAAGTCAGCCTCACTTAAGAATTACTTACCAGGGATGACTTCTCTAGGAGAATCTAATAACCCTAGTGCCCCTCAACTGTGGAGACTTTGCCCTCTAATAAATAAGGAGGGTTAACCTTAACTCAAATGTGGGGAGTATTTCCTTGACTTACAATAGAGGGTTAACCTCATTTAGTTTACATGAATTTATTATATTAATGAATATCCCATTAGGAACATCGAGGTACAATGAAATACAAATGATTCTCCTGATAGGAACATCGGAGTACAATATAATATATGCAAGTGAATACATTCCGAAGTTACAATTACATCAACACTCCTTCATCATTTCTAACCTCTTCATGATCTTCATTGTCTCCTCGTCTCTCCATGTAGGTTTGATTCTTAAAGAGTGTGTACCTAGGAGGCTCCTTTCAAGGTGAGAATGGGGCGTCCCAACATTGTTTCTCAGGGGATATCTTCCTCCAATCAACTATGTTTTTATTAGATTCACTACTACATTTCGATCCAAAATCCGACGGAAAACTCTAACGGTGCGTGGATTTCTCTTTTTAAACTTACCAAAAATCACAAGGATACATTTTTTTTTGTAAATGTGGCCACAAGCATCGGTGAAGCGACGGCTATTCTCATAACCGATGGTGCATTAGTAAGCGTTGCTTAAGTGACAGAGAAACCGTTGGTTAAGTGACGACGCGTTATTTATCACATGATGAAACAATGTTATTCCTCCAAGCCTTAATCCATTGTAGTGGAATATGGATATGGTTACAAATCTCAATGTCTTCAATCTAACCAAATCTTGATTAGGAAGCTTGATAAGAGTTTTATACTATTCCCTAAAATGTTACTGCCTAAGATATTAATTTTATAGATAGGGAATGATCCATTTAATTTCTACAAATACAATTGATCATAACCAAAATTGAATAGAAAGAAAAAAAATAGATATCACATTCATTCATGTATACTTAGCATGATAAAATTTCAATAAATATAAAAAACCATTTTCTCCATTAATTTTCTTAAATTAAATCTATATTTAAAATATAATAACTCCAATTAAATGATTTAGTTTGTTACAATTTTAACTTTACCATAGGCAATATTGTACTTCTCTCTTATCAACTCCATTATTAAACATTTGTCATTGAGTATTAGAAACTATTAAATGCAATGTGTTCTATGCTATAATATTTTATAGATCTTATTACCTCATTTGATTTCAACTTATTTATACATATTGATGTTTATGATTTATGTTGTATAGGATTTATGATATAACTTAATATTTGGATTAATGCTTGATTTTTTAATTATCTACATTTAAAGAGAATTGATGTATATTTGTTGATAATCTATGTGAGAGATGTTAATGTAAATTATTGTTGTGTTCATTAATATAAAATAAAAAAATAAAAAATATATAATATAATATAATATAATAAAACTAAACTAAACTAAATAAAAAACAAAGAACAAAGAACAAACACAAATTACAACCCCGCCACAAACAAACCTCGCGACAGCACTAGTGAAAGAAAGAGAGGAGAGGGGTCACAGTGGATAGATGGAACACAGGGGACTATTAGATAGTGGATAGATGGCACATAAGAGATGGGTCGCAGTGGATAGATGGAAAGAAACCTTTAACCCATTACAACTGTAGAGGAGGGTCTGAAGAGGAGAGGGTCGAAGAGGATAGGGTCGTAAGGGATAGAGCTTGCAGAGGAGAGGGTGGTAGAGGAGGGCCCAAAGAGGAGAGGGCCACATGGGATAGAGCTCGTAGAGCAGAGGGCCACAGAGGTCATGTAGAGGAGGCTTTGTAGAGGCATACGAGGATTTGAAGAGGTCACGCAAATGAAGGTTTGCAGAGGCAGAGGAGGGTTTAGAGAGGTCACACAGAGGAGGGTTTACAGAGGTCATGCTAAGGCCCATAGAATGCCCCAAATCGGTGAGTAATCTATGTTTGCTTAAATAATTTTGATTTGGAATTATAAAAAACAAGTTCTCTATGTAGAATAAATCTTTATTTAGCATGTATTATACTGGTATGGAAAAGGTGAAAATACTATGTTCATAATATAGTTTAAAATTTGAACTTCTCTTCCCCTGAATTTCCCTCTCACTCTCTATGTGAGATGAGGGTCACTGCTGCTGCATTGCATTGTAGTTGCGTCCTTTCCCACATTTAATCTTCCAGTTGTTGATTTTCTTATATTTTGATAGCCAAAGTATTCAAATAAGCACAAAATAGGAAGTAAGAGCATTGGGATAACTAGACACATTTCCATATCAAGCCCTCTTTTGTCGAAGGAAATTTCAACCAAACCAGCAGCTGAATTGGTCAAATTGAATCCAATGAGTGAGTATGCCACCAGGTCTAGATGATTAATTGATTCTAACCATGAAGGGCATAGCAGCTGGTATGCAGAACACTGGTTAGAAGGTTTTTGGCAACAGATTTTCTCATGTTAGTACTATATTGGGGGTTTCTTGAGATCTGCTTCACTGGGGCGTTATTCAAATTCCAATATTAAAGGCAACTTTCTAAATACGCCAGTGTAGATATGGATTTTACAAGTGTTGGTGTCCCTGTTAAAATTTTCATTGGATCATCTAACCTCCCCAAATTTCTCTGAATTAGATCATCTAACTTCTTGCTCGTATTTATTGATCACATAAACATCAAAATCTTTGCCACATGAACATAGAAAGAAGATTTTGATGTTTCTTCTTGCTATGCATTGGGGAAGAAAATCATTGCAAGAAAATATATGCATTAGCAAGCCTATGGCTAGGATTGGAGAAGACATAGCCAGAATAATTTGTTGTTTCAAAGAAATAAGTGCATTGGCCACATAAACATGAAAATCCAATGCAATTCCTTGTATGTGATAATGAATCTCCTTGCCCTGATCAAGAGTTCCTAGGCCATAACATGCCTTGAGAACAAAAGGAAACATAAATTTGTCTAGTTCCCCTTTTTGTATATCCTTTAATCATGGCATTCCATAAGTATACATTTTGTTCATGTGCATTATGAAACGCTTGGCGTGCATCCTCCACATTGTTGCAAATGGCATAACCGTTCACCAATCTGGTGGCTAGAAATGTGTCAAATCCTTTTATGAGATGTAGGTGTGCATTTCCTTGATAGATTTGATGTTAGTACATGGCTTCAATAGGGAAGCGTAAATGTTCGAGTCTAGTGATGAGATTTGTATAGAGTGTGGTTATGATTTCCATTGTGGTTGGGCTTCACGAGGAGCTACAGTAGACATATTGTGATGGAATAGGAAGAGATTAACAAAAAAAGGTATATGGTTTGTTTGGCTTTGTGATGGACACAAATTAGTTTTAACTTTTTCAAATTCCAAACATTGGTTTTGATAGACTCAGCTTTGAGTTCTCATGATTCATTAGACAATGGACTTCCGAAATGCATACAGAGCATTGATTCATCCAAACACATGTACTATTTACAATGCCAAAAGTGGATAATAATAATGTCTGGAATCAAAATTGATGCAGCCAAGCTCCGAGTCTCTAGTCTGAGAAGCTGAGGGATTCTCTACAATGAATTTAATGTCTGAGAAGGTTTCCCTTGTTTATCACAACCTTGGAAAATGGCCCTTTCATTATTACATGAATCTTGGGTTTGATAAGCTGAGATTTAAACTTGTGGCACTTGTTTTAGGACTTTCAACCTGTGATTACTCCACTTTCAGCTTTGGTAATACTGAACAGATTGACATTTTTGCTATAAATAAACCCATCAGCATTAGCCTCACAAGTACATTTCCAAGAGCAATGCCACCAATATGCATTTCATTCATTTGAATAGACTTGTGAGTGTAAGCAATGCGTCTAGTTATCCCAATGCTCTTACTTCCTATAGTCAAGAGCATTTATAGGTCTCATTAACACACATGCATCTTTGTGAATTTATAAAGCTTGATATGGAAATGGAATGAAAACAGAATTATTTTGAGATGGGGTAACATTTTTATTGTTTCGGTCTTTAGATAATGTCAATGATGTATTTTCTATAGATATTTTTGGTGCTATTAAGATGCCAAAAATAAAATGTTATATTTTTACTTTATTTTTTATTATGATTAGGATTCATGTAATAGACATTCTAAATAAGTTATTTATCACTATATTTGATGGATTGGATGAGAACTGCAAGGAGCTCCAATATTCCATAGACCATCAATATCTTTTTGAACCTCTTTAGGTATGAATCTTGAAATTTGCTTATTACAGTGGATCACATATTTTGTTTCTATGCAAATTGAGATTAATATAGTGTTTCTAGGTAGTATACTCAACCAATGGTTAGAAATATACATTAGTTGCATGCCAAATATTGCATAAAACCCACTAATATGGATATATTTTGTTGGGACAACTCGTGCCTTAATCATCTGGTTTACATGGTTCATTAAAAATTGTTGTTCAACTTTGGAAGAAATGAGTTTGACTACGACAACATGAATGTGCAATAGTACTTGCAAAATGTTTGCATCTGACCTTTCAAGAAGGTATACATTTATGCTCAAGGTATTTTACTTAGTTTCCATTGATTTTCATTGGAGGAAAAAGAGTATCAAGTCCTTTGATAGAGAGAATGAAATATTTTCTTTCTTTGCAATCTTAAATGTAGAAAGAAGGTACTTGAGCTTGATTAAAGATCAATTTGTGGTTAAGACAATGCAAGGTATATGCATTATTTCCCTTGTTCCCTATGTATTCCATAAAAAATACTTCTCTAACAATGAATTTTTTTACATTTGAAATATCCTTCATGTCTTTATACCTTGGAGATGTATTACATCAGGAGCATATTCCTTTTGATATCTGAATTTGGAACTCTTTGTATGGCTTTAAGCAACTTTCTAATTGTTTAAATATGTCAAATTCCTTGTTCAACATACCTTGTTTGTGACTCATATATGAACTTCACATATTTTGAATGCGTCACACCCTAGCTAATGTATTTGCTTGGAAAACTTCGGGCCACTGACATTATAATCAGTGGCAGGAAAATTTACATGTGAACGCCTAATATTTAATTCTGGAATGATTTTTTCAATATTTGTTATGTGGTCATTAGATTTGACTTTCCTAGAATATGTGGTATTCTAGATCGTCCATCCTTACTTTCCTACACAACATTTAACTGACATGGCTAGGGATATTTTGTACAAAATTGAATTAAACAAAGACTATGAACAAGAATGGCATTTTTTACTTTACACATGCATAAGCTGAAAGGTTTGAGATCTGGTTATTATGTTAGCAGTACAGAACTTTCCAATCTGTGTCTTGTTGCCTTTCTAGACCATTGGTGATTTTTTTCCAATGTCGAGCTTTCAACAATGTGTGTCTGTGAGAGTGCCAAGACTGACAGTAGTTTCATTCAACTGTGTAAGATGCCAAAGGATAGTTATTGAAATAATTCGTATAGTGGAATTAATAATTACTAGGAGGTTCTCTTCAAGAATAATAACGAAAATTTGAATATACAACAAAGAAATAACCAAGGACCTGGAAAACAAGAACATAAATCATCAAGAAAGGTTAGTAGAACTTACTTCTGTGAATAGTACTTCACTAGATTACATGCCATAAGATAAAGCTCATTCTTGTGGCCAAGTTCCATGGCTGTTGCAATATGTACTTGTGTGCATTTCAAATGAAAAGGATCCCTTTCAAAAATCCTGCACATATCAGAGAGGCAAAAAATTCATTATTTCCACAAAAGATTGGAAAGTAGGACGCAAAGCACATTTCCAGAGAAATATTGTCCATATATCACATTGCAAATAAACTTACAATGTTGTTAACTCGAAACTCTTTTGATACTCCCCACACTGATGATAATATTCTGCTTTGCACGCTATCAGATCTGCATTGTTCTTGAGTGAGTAGCTGACAGATGTTTCCTGGGAATTGAGATCACTGGGTAACCTTTCGAGCTCTGCAAACTTTGATTAAACATTCTCTACTTTATCATACTGCAAGATATATGCAGTGTATAGGTTAAGATAGCTATTTATGTCTTCAAAGGTTCCAAAAACAAACAAAAATGTATAGCACACCGTGGGTTTGAATAAATAGGACACACTTATGCATTTCTCATCAAAGGAAGAATAGTACCTTCTTTATTAAACATGAATAAAATGAAGAAAGCCATCCATTCTCGACACCAAACCTCAAAGATGATACTAGGCTGGATTCTGCCAAAAATGTTAATTTCCAAAACACAAATAAGCAGAGCAATAAATTGTCTGTCCAAACCCTTAGACTAATTGAACCATGGACAGAAATGGTGGACTAATAAGGCACGCAAATGAATCATACTAGATAGAAACAATAAATAACAGTATATGCAATATGCAATAAACATCCATTTTCCTTGAATAAACAAATTAGACTAAAAGCAAACACTAACAACACTAAACACACTGTTGGCCATGCTGCATAATTGTAACAAAATTAGTTTTACCTTCTGCAGATGTGAGCATATGATTATTAAGTAGACACTCTAATGCCTGCACACAAAATTCAAACAGCATAGAGTACAAAATTACTTTTTGGAACTCATAGCATTTGGGTAAGGAAAACAAGGGCATAAATCCCTGAGAAAAGTTCAATTAGAGGAGCTTATGATTGGCATTACTAGAGCAATACTCTCTTAAAAAAAAAGGAAATGTGCCATTTTAATAGAAAAGGAAATTGCGTCATTTTTCATATAAAATGTTTCTTACAATTTCTTAATCTAAGCCATTTCCAGGAACTCATGACCATCAATTCTCCATCTGTGGGGAAAGTAGGGGGAAATAAGGGACTTGCCAATTGTATCACTGGATGTTTTTCCCCTCCCAATGCAATGCAATGTAGCCATACACAATTACAAATTAGCCGTGTAACATTCTGTTTGCATTATGAATTTCTAGGAGTGTATACATTTTAGATTTTATTTGTATTTTCAACGGGGTCTATCTTGGGTGGTTATTTTAGGTTCTGATTTCATTCTAAAACAATTCCATTATTAATGGCCTCAATGAATTTTGACTATCGGAAGGTTCTGGACACAGCACGACATGTTGCAAGTAGTATATCCATCTTGACTTCTCCCATACCTTACAGCCAAATGGCAAGCCAGTGTGAATCTCTTGTAATTGGCAAACAAAAGAAAATGTCAGTTGTCATGAGCTTCAAGAGAAATCTAGATCCCTTGCTCCTTCCTGCACCAGAAAAGGATGATTTGAATGGATTAATTGTGTATGAAGGTGATCAAGGCCCGCATAAGGATTAATTTGTTTCCCATTGGCTTCAGTGATCCTACTTGCAGTATACCTCCTTTCACTGCACAGGATGGTGGCTAGTTTGAACCTGAGCATGGGAAGAGATGAGGAGCTCCGACTTCATAAAAATTCTTCAGCAACAAAATTTCTGCTTGAAGAGACTGTTGTACTATAAGATCTGTGCTTCTGCATCAATTTTTTCTAAGAATTTAATTTTTTTTCAAGTTTGATGATGTTAGGTCAGAGAAATGGACTGTCTTTTTTGGGAAATCCTTCCTTGTATTAATGAATACATTAACATAAATTTTATTTACTAATTCTTAGTCTCTTTATTTCATTTCCATTATTACTAAATTTGTGAATGCTTGAAAACTGTGAAATACGTAATTTTAATAAAGGAATTTTGACAAGTTTCATGTGTTTCAGGAGCTACACAAAGGAAGACATACATTTAGTCACAAAGTCAATATTGAAAAGAAGAAAAAAGGAAAAGAAGAATTGTCGATCATTGTTGCTGTTGAAGCTATGGCTATGGCAAAATGTCTGCAGCTCAAGATCCATTTTATAGAGTCAAGGATGAGATTCAGGATTCTGTAAGTTCTCTATCTATTTTTCAATTTCAATTTGAGCACAGCACTTGTACACTTTTTTGTACTTGGAAAAAAATCATAAATTCCATTCACAAGAGGAGAAATTACATTCTGTACATGCATACGACATTTTGAAACCATCCAAAAAATGGTCTCCAATTATCAAAGCCTAAATGTTCCATAAAGAAAGTCCTACTGGAGCGCTTCTAAAGCATGATCTCCAAATCTCAAAATAATCCTAATCAACCAGCATTAAAGCTGTAATGAGTTGTCACCGGTTTTAAACGAGATACATAGAGGGATCTCCAACATAGCACAGAGTCCCATTTATAGGCATCATGATACAAAAGTACATGAAATATCTGAAGTGACTTATTGCCCATCCCCCAGCCCAAAGAGAATGGTATCACCATGAAGAGGAAACCAGTAATCTGTTTGGACATGGAAAGATCGAATAGATTCCAAGTCTTGTCCATCCCTTGATTCCAGCACTTTCCAAGTTCCAGCTTCCAGTGTAAGATCAGCTTTGGAAAGGGAATCAACTTCCTTATTGTGCTCTATGGACGCATGAAAGAATGTGATGGTTGTAAAAGCAGATTGAAAACAATTAACTTACTGTAAACAGCACTTATACACTTGCTTAACCTCATTGAAGTTTTTAACTTTTCCCTGTTGGATTTTGTTTCCCACACACTCTCTCTACATTACTTATTTAAAGGAGTCAGATCTGTTTTCTTATGTCTCAGACCCTCAAATGGACCTATTTCAGTCCTTGATGTTCATTTGGTTTTGGTGGTCTCAGACTCTAATTCATTTCACATGGAGTCATTTTATAACTCAAATTTCACAAAGCATGTAAGATCAATATGTCGAATTTGGACCCGTGTCACCTTGATCTAGGTGGTGATTATATGATATATCATATTGGTTAAATTTAAATTCTCCAAATCCCTGTCTTTTCCCAACAATCATCACTACATTAAAGTGTTTAGTGCTTGGCCATGCACAAGCAAGAGGGTCATGGTTTTTGCTTTCTCATGAACTCTTGTAGGGATTCTGAAAGCACAAAATTAATTTTCTTATTTATTTATTTTTGGTTAGATTAAATTGCCTACCTAAAAGAGCCCTAAATCACAAATTTCAAATAAAAACAATGTTTTAATGCTTGATATCCATTCACCTGTGCTGCTAAGATTTATAATGTGAAGTTCCTTATGTGTCTCAAAATTGTGATTACTTGTTGGCAAATAACCCTAATGAGTACAAGCTAGATCAAAAATTTGATTCACAAATCTGCATCTAGATTTATATTGTCGATTTTCATATTCTGTACCGTGATGGTATACAAAATTTGAGTTATAACTAGACATTCTTTTGCTAATGTTTAGAGTCTATTCTTTTAATTTTATCTATTTGAGAGGGAAAAACTGCACATGCAATTTGCAGGTCATTTCTACGTCAGTGTGGTAGCTTTGAGCTCTATCCATGGTGAATTTGAATTTAATGAATTCATAATTGGAAATTTTAGAAAATATTGGCCTGATAGTAAGAGGCTGCAGTTGCACAGAGCCACTAAAGAAGGTGGGGAGTGGAGTCACACACATCAAATTGCATACAGGGTGATTTCGATGGAATTCATACTGGAGTTGATGCAGGGGACAGATTTATTGATAGGAAACTGATCTGATCCTTTGTACAAAGGATTTAATGCGTTAAAGGATGCATTCTTGATGTTTAGTTCTTTTTTTATAATTAATTAATTTATTCAACCCATGAATTACACATCTTTGGGAAACCCAGCTGGCACTTCCCCACATTCTGAGGATGGTACCCGGGGTAAACTGGATTCTTCATGGCTCAAGACCGTTACAACAATAAACACATTAAGAGCTCAATGCGTCACTTGTGGGAATTGATCCTGTGTGGGGAGGATAATAATCCATTGCTCAACTCACCTGGGCTACACCCAATTGACACTTAATTCATGTTATGTTGTATCATCTTTGCTATCATGGCAGTCTTACTGGAGTACTCTTAAAATCTGTTCAGATTGTATGATCTAAGTTTCTCACCTATGAGTTGAAAATAGTGATTTGCTAGACTCTGTCTTTATTGAATTCAAAATAGGATGTGGGATTAGTGCTCTTTGGTACATATAAGTTTCTTGTTTCTGTCAAACTATGAATAAGATTTTGTATGCAAACTCAAAGTATATTATGAATTCAAAAAAATCATTACTTTAATGATTAACCCATAATATATCCTTACAATGTGCAGAATGAACAATAGTCACCTTGTCGATTGCCCTTGATAATGTAAAAGTTGTCTGTCTCATATTACTTTCTAAAGACAAGTCTTCACGAGAACCAGGCCACCACACAATCGACATCAAAATCTGCAAATCCAGCTTATTTGGTCCCTTAAATATTTTAGTACCTTAAAGATTTTTTTAGGTGACAAGAATAGTATATTTATACTAGAAAGTTAAAAGGCTACAGAGTTTACAAAGATAAATTTTTGACAGACCTGAGATTGCCTTCCATTTCTGTGATGTAGCCTTACCATCTACAATCCCCCTTCTTGTGGTTTAGTACCTTAAAGATTTTTTTAGGTGAAAAGAATAGTATATTTTTACTAGAAAGCCAAAAGGCTGCAGAGTTTACAAAGATAAATTTTGGACAGACCTGAGACTGCCTACCATTTCTGTGATGTAGCCTCACTAACCCTGAAATCAACTGGCATTAGGCCTACCCACATAATCTACTGCCCCTATATAGGTTATTTACTGAGAATTACAGATTGTGTAATAGTTACAAACCGCAATCTAGATTCGGGATCCCTCAAACCTCTCATTAATACCTATGCTTAAATATAGTAACAAAGATATCATGTAAAAGGTATACGTATCAGGATGTTTCAAATGCCTTTGTGTGTCTAATATAAACTCTTGAATTTTCTTGATTCCATTGATTTCTGTTCTCTATTCTTAGAGATTTTGAAACATCTGAAGTTAAAGATGTTGAATTCTCTGTTATTGTAGACTTTGAATCCTTTGCTAATGTAGACTTTGAAGGAGCAGCAACAAGGTCATGGCCCACTCCAAGGAGCAGCAAGAAATTCACAGCCCACTCCAAGGAGCAGTAAGAACCCTGGAGGTCAAGCCAAAGCAGCAGTAAACCCTTAGAACATTCACTTAATCAAATATCAAATTTTCTCTTGTCAAGACACAAACTAAATGAAGTTTAAGACTTGAATTCATAATATTAACATGTCTTCTAAAATGGGTCTTGTAGTTGCATTATCTTTAACAAGTTTGACATTTCTTTGCTATAAATGCCTTTTGAAATAGGGATCTTCATCAGCATGGCCCTAAAGCCACTGCAGGTTTAATACTTGGAAATCAGAGTTAACACAAGGCATAGTATTTAATACTTGCAAATCATAATTTTTGCTTTGATAATTAAATCATAGTTTGGCTTGTTCTAGTGTAGTTCTTGTTTTTCCATTGAAGGGGAATTCCTTTAATGTTACTACAGGATTAATGAAAGTTTTTGTAAAAGTAGGCATATGAGTAGATTATGGTTAAGATCTATTGGCTAATTTGTCTATGATTGCATATTTGTAGATAATTGTGTTCAATTCAAATCCATACATCGTAATGGCGTTTTTTTTTAAAATCTGGCGGATAGCCGTCGCTTAAGCAACGGCCTGCAAGTGATTTTTTTAAAAATCCGTCGGATAGTCGTCGCTTAAGCGACGGCCTATAGGTGATTTTTTTCATAATCCGTCGGATAGCCGTCGCTTAAGCGACGGCCTGTAGGCGATTTTTTTTTAAAAAAATTCAATACCGTCTCTTAACCGACATTTAAGTTTTTATAATCCGTCGGATAGTCATCAGTTAAGTGACGCCTGTTTAAAGTTTAGTATGAATTAGATGTCGGATAACCGACAATTGACATTTAATCGATGGTAAACTAAGCTGTCGCTTTACCGACGGATTGGAGAGATGTCGGATAACCGACGAAAATCCACCGACGCTTAAAAAAAATCATAGTGTCGTACATGCGACAGGGAAGTGTCGAAAATACGACAATACGACCGTCGGATTTTTGGTCGAAATGTAGTAGTGATTCTATAGGGATGCTAGGTACTACTATGGAGGTTTCAATCTGTGAAATAATTGTATTTTTTGAGCTTCCAAAGAGAGCTTGTACCTGAGCAGGATCAATGAAATTGATGAAGTTAGGATCCCCTACTAGCGATAAAGTTGTATCCTTAGGTTTCTACACTAGTGGAGGGTTGAGGATTTCCAAAGGTTGACTGTCTTGAACTTCTTCAGAAATGGGATCCTTAGGACTTCCCACCAGGATTTCTTCACCTTATATGGATTCTCCTATAAAGTCTTTAGGTTTCCAAGTAGAACTACTTCATACATGTGTTCTCTGATACCTTTCTGTTGAGTTAGTGGTTGGGGTATTTCGTCCCCCATAAAGGTTAGTAGGAATTTTAACAAGGCTTCTAGAACTAGTTCTAATGTATCTACCCTTTGAATCTCTAGTTTTGTTCATGAAAAGCTAAACTAAAAAGAAAACCTACAATATTACTATTATTGTTGAATTTGGGGGTGCCTGTTATAACAGATGTGTAGGTTCTTACCTCTCATCTTACCACTCCCCCGCCACCAGCCTATTTTTAAATATCATAATGGATTTCTACTTATTCTACCTTATAGAACAACTCCCCTTCAACGATGCCAAAAATGTTGGGTGTTTTATCGTCTTAATTAATTCACCAAATATTTAATTATTGGTTGAGGTTTGTAATCTTAGATTTGACACAAAATATATGTGCAGGAAGAAGGGATCCTAAGTTGTCGTGGAAATAGTTCAACAAATAAAAGATCGAAAGATCTTTAAAAATGAAAAACCGAGTCAAACTCTAGAAATTCAACTACTAAGGTAATTAGACTAGGACAAGACTACTAGATTAGAGCAGTATCGAGCTATACTACTCTACTCTATCAACCATGAATTATGTATTTACAAATAGTACTATTCTAAGAAGATAAACTACTCTTTTACAATGTACTCTATTAATTAATTATTATGCTTCTTAATATGTGAATTAGAAAGGTTAAAACAATCCAAAATTCTTACTATATGAACACAAAAGATTGTGTTACTTGAGACAATATTACAACTCCCTAGTTTATCTAAGAAAAATAACTAAACTATACATGTGATTTGACAAATATACAGTGATTGAACCAACTTATCTAGTTCCACTCTCCTTGATTATTTTGAGGATATGCATTCATTGTTATCTAAACTGGAGAAGGAGGTGTATCAAAATGCATTTCAAAAGAAACAAGTAAACTAAATGGAATTAGGTCTAATTTAACTTCTACAAATAAATGTAAAGTAAGTAATGTCCAATTACAAGTAATAGTAAACATTTTTTGTTTATTCCATAAGCAAATGACAACCAATCTATTAACTAAGAAACATGATTCTTTTAATGAACCACTTGTAATTTAAGGGTATACTATTCTCACATGAAACAACTATAATTTGGAAACAAGTAGAAAACCTATTAAAAGAAAATATAAAACTTAATAAAGAAGCAAGTAGAAAACTTAATAAGGATATTTTGTTTCCTAAATCTAAATCTATTTTCTAGAAATATTCGGTAACTAAAATAAGGAAGACAAATATTATGCTAGAGACTTTAAAAACTTAATATGCCTTTTAATAAAATTGGTAACTTAAACCATGAATTCATTACATAAGATTAAAGCAACTCAACCAAAGCTACAAATGGAAAATCCTACAACAGAAGCAAAATGAAGAACTCAAAGAAAGAGGATATACAATCCAAAAACAACCTAAGATAAAAGTGACAAAGGATAAAAGTAATTATAGGACTTATGTTATGTAAAGTAAGGTCCTAACTAGACATAGATAGTTACTGTTCAATTGCATAAAGGAATATATATTTAGAAATAAGAAGTCTGCTCTTGAAACTAACATAAAATAAAATAGATAATATGAAAGGCCGAATGAAGGTCTGGACGACAATTTGGATAGACAGTCCAGATGACAGTCTCGATAGACAGTCTGAACGGGAAAAATAATACAAACTACAAAAAATATGAGCTAAAGATTCTTAATATCAGCTGACTTGTGCATATGATATTGCAAGGTAAAGGAAAGAGTGACTAAGATTATTTTAACAATTAAAACAATAGAGGAATAAGAGTAACTTACACTACTTAAAAGAAATATTATTTCCTATTATTCAACAAGTGAAATGAAAAATAACTAAAACTAACCTACAACTAAATAGAAATTGATAGAATTGAATCTAACTATGAGCTGAACCTAAAGTATTAGATTAATCGAATCTTATCTAATTGCAATTATAAAACTAAGAAACAATGCTGAAAAGGAAAATGAAAACAACTATTGTGTAGCCGACCACTTGCTATTCTAGGAATGAAAACTATTTTAATAAGTACAATATAAACCATATAACTTACAAAAACCACCTATTATGAAAGAAAAGGAAATAAAAAGTATAAATTTATAACAAAACTGAGCTACACAGAGAGGTTGAAAATATAAACTACTTAGCTGCAAGAAAGGAAAGAACGAAAAGACATAGAAATGGGAGACCACTGGCTTTTTAGGAGCCCTCTCAGCAATAAGGGTTGAGCTTTAACTAATCAACCACTCACAACAGTAGAAGAATGTATGCACAACTGAAAATATAACTTTATATTGAATTTGAACGAAAGTTTACAGAGCTTCTTTTACAACGACTGATCAAAAACTAACTAGCTAGATCGGCTCTCTCTTGGAGACATTTATATAGGTTTTACATAGGTGAGTAGTTCGACCCTATCAGTGGTCGACCGCTCCCAAAAAATAGTCAATCATTAACTAATAATTAAATAACAATATGAATTTTGGAAACATTACACAACCACCTTCCTGAGCTTTTGCGCATCGGTTCTCCTCGCGCGGGTTATGGCCGTATGGGTCTCTATCAACATGGGCATGCATCATGGTGTCGCATGGAGAGGGGAGGATGACGAACCTTCTAAAGAAAGGGCCATCAAAGCAATAGAACGCATGGACAACAGAGCGACTAAGAAACTGTTATGTGCTTTACTTGTTTAGGAATATGCCAACAAAGAACGCATAGATCGATCGGAGGGCTAGATGGCGAGATGGATATGCTCTACTCATGTTTAGTGTGAGTGCATGTGCACATGGAGATTGGTTTGAAGAATATAATCTATAAAACAAATCCATGTATTAGACACATTTCCAAATATCACAGAATTTCTTAATAAAATCAGGAAATAATAGAAATAAACCAAGGCTTGCATAAATTCCAAATGGTTCGTACCTGGGGATGAATGATCAGCTGAATGACATTAAATATGTCAAAAAGACAACAAAATAGATGCCAAAAGAGTAGATTAACAACCGAAAATAGTGACAAAATCACGATCAACATGAGGATTACCTGAGAATGATGCATCTATTCCTGAATCTTGTAGGCTTGATCACAAAATAGAGTAATGTCTTTCCTTTTTTGTTTGCTAAATCGAGCTGCTCTTCCAAATATTCCTTCTCCTTATAAATCTATTCCACCCAAGTTTTTAACTCTTCAACCTGTTGGTTTGCAACTAAATCTCTTGACTTTAATTGAGATATTTAATCTTTAAAGTCATTCTTTTCTCCTTCCATAATCACTAATTGTGCGATTAGTGCATCCTTTTCTTTTTCCATAACCTAGTATTCATTCAGTAGTCTCTCCTTTTAAGAGAGAATGGCTTCATGTTTCCCCTTTAATTCTATCCAGTCTCCTCACATTTTTACCATATTATCTTTTAATTTGAGAATATTTTCTTTGTTTCTCTCTACGTCATTTATTAACCTGTCAACATTTCCATCACTGGAATGGGAAACTGCTATGTTTACCGAAGCCATGAATTTTGGGTCCTTATGAGTACCTTCCATAATAGTGTTCTCTGTAACGGTAACCACATCGGCTTGAGTACCCATTTTTAATCTCTTCTCAAACCTCCTCAAGATGGTATTTCTTGTTTTATAAAAAATAATGGTGTCTAAGTGAGCCACAGTATGTTGTTTTGATGGGCTGAACGGGGTGAGACAAATTTTCTCAAAAGGAATGTGGCCACCGATAAGTCTTTCACTTGTTGTGCCAGGAGGGTCTAATTCCATGTATTGTGGGACAATGGGCTCATTATGGGATGCCTCTTTGTCTAAAGCTTTCCTAATCTTATCTTCCTCCTCTCTCCTTTTAATCTCTTATGTTGCTTCCCTTTCAGCTGCTTCCTTTCTCTTCTGTTCTCACTCGACTTCCATTTGTTTTCTCTCTTCAGTTTCTTTCCGTAATATTTCTTCTTCTTCTTTCAGCCTTTGGGCCTCCTCTTCCTGCTTCTTTTCATATTCCTCATTTTGTTTCTAAAGCCTTACCTCCAAGACAATGCTGACGATCTGGTTGGCGCTTATACTGCTCTTCCGAGCGAAGCATTTATTTAAATCAGTCATATTATTTGGTCTTTTGGACACTTCTTCGTCCTTGTCGAAAAATTCTACATACTCAAAATGTAATTTTACCACTACGCAATTTTCAACGACCTTCTTCTTGCTATCATTTCTCGTAAAGATATTCTCTCCAAAATGGGATAATTTCGGATCATTTACAAAATATTCAACTGATTTTATCCTTGAAAATTTATATGCTCTGATATAGAAAGGAAGCAGAGGAAATTAGGCCTTATTGTGATCATGCAAGTAGCTTCCAATCCTGTTTATGAACACTTGCCTCACATATTCCCTGTGAACTACATAGTATGTTGCATATCTAGGAAAAAGGGATGGAGCTTGGGAACAACCATACATTCTGATGTACGTTCCCTCCTATGAGAAATAGTAATCCCCATATTCATTGATGACTTCCATTGCATTTTCATACAAGCATTTTTTATCTTCATGGAAAATTATCCAGTAGAGGGGCATGAGGAATTCTTAACATATAAGTTTATAATAACTCGCATACCGATGGGCCCATAGGATATGATAAGCCACATAGATGGGGGATTCAGTTCTATTATAGATGCATCCCAACTTAGGAAATGGATTCCTAGCTAATATGCAATCTATGAGGTATGGAGACATGTAGAATTTTTCCTTCCTTTGGGTTAAAACTCCTTATGCAACTGTGATACATGATGATAGGCTATCTGAGATGATGTATCTTCCCAATTAAAGACTATTCCCTGCAAGGATATGTAGTAGATAAAAGGAACCCACTTTAACTTGTAAATAGTCTCATATCCTCTACCAAAAATCCTGCTCAACAATAAAGCTATGATTCTAAAAGGGGTCCTTAAGATTTGGCATTCATATTCCCCACTTGCTTTATGTATTAGCTGCTTCCTTGATACTATCATTTTCTTAGTGTATTCCAAAGAGTCTATATTTATTACTTTGATCCAATATTCGGTCATCATGACCTGAGGTGGCGGTAACTTGTATGTCGTTTCTATATGATCTGGATGGAATGAGGAAAATGCCTCCCCTTTGGCATCGTAAATTATTCTTGACGTGGAATCAACTTGCGATATAATCCACCCGATCACCTCTAAACAAGGAAAGATTTCTAGTCATGTAGCAACTTTGGTGATGCCCAACCTTTTGATATTTTGATACAACACCATATCCTTGAGACCTATGTTAGGAATATCCTAGTATCGTATCATTGGATACATATCTCCCCATTTGAATTCAGGGGAAATCTTGTTACTACTTTGTGTCTCCAAGCATGGTTTCTTTTCTGATGTCTAGTATGACTTCCACGCCTGAGTATGCTCCGCTCACCTTAGAATTCTTCTTGGTACCCTTCTTTGGCATCTGTTAATCCTATTGAACAGAGTTCATCTTCACACTCTAATGGGTTCCTCCTATTCAAAAATATCACTCTTTCCTTAAGAAGACGAACACTAAGAATAAACCTACTACAAATTCCTCTCTCCTCACCCAATTCCCAAAGTTTGATTTATAAGGTAATGTGAATAAGTGGAAGTTGAGAGAATTGTGGCACGTGGATGAGATATGATCTCAGAAGAATATATCAACTCTCTCACATTGGGATTGAAATTGGCTTTGATCTCAGGATGGAAGGAGAACCATATTACTCTGAAATGGATTTGTTCCCACCCAGGTGGTTAACTTTCTGGTGAAAGGTGGTCCGTAGAAGGGAAAATATCATTTAAAACCCTAACATAAGGGGTGGTAAATATTTAATTATATAGGTGGCCTTGTACCTCCCAAAATCACAAGTGTAAAGGTGGTACTCTCTACTTAAGTCGTTGGTTTGTACATGGATTCCTTAAAATAACCTTCCTTCCCTACATCGCTTTTCTTCGTCCATACACATTGAGTTGGAACTAAGGTAAGGGCCATTATTTAGTGGTAATATATGTATCACTACTTGCAATAGGTAATACCCACTTCCAACATTTTTCACAACATGATCAGTTGAACCAATCCTAGCATTAGTTAAAAAACAACATAATTCCTCAACATCACAATTAAAAGGATTTTCAATTTTAAGTTTTTTCATATTGTTTCCCTATAAAAGATGGGTGATAATTTACTAGATGTCGGGACTCAAAGCTAAGTGCAGATCCTGGTACTTGATACAAGAATTGATCACCAGCATCTTAGAAGTTTTCCAAGCCTAAAGAAATGGAATGATGAATGAGAGTTCATTATACCAAATCCTGAGCCTATCAGTAATGGTTGAAGGTTATCCTTGAGAATAAAATAACCTCCCTTTGATTGTTAGGTCCAACCCTTTTGATTTTAGTTTTTATACAAATTCTGTGCCTTTATCGGAATGTTACTATGGATTATATGAGCAGACAATCTAAACACGATACCTCCAAAGAAGGTCGAGCCATAATAGTTCAAACAAAATTACCCTAGACAAATACAAAATGGAAAATCGCAACCAGATAAAACGACAATGAGGAGAAGATGATTTTTTCCAAAAAAAATCTTCATCATGAAAATGAAAAGGGAATTCAAGATGAATACAAAAATATCGACTCCAAAGGGTTCTTGCCTAGGATGTAGTTAAACTTGCATAAACCACATGGGATTCAAAACACTATCACGATTATTTTCTGTTGATGTATATGTAACTTCGGAATGTATTCTTCTATGTATATTATATATTGTAACCTGATGTTTATTCCGGGATGTTTCTATTATGTATTTGAGTCATGTTTCCATGCCTCGATGTTCCGATCGGGAGGATTAATAATGTAAAAAATTCTTGTCAAGTCATTGTGGAAGTCCCCACAGTTTCGGGGCACTAGGGTTATTATACACTCATTAAGGTGTAGGCTCTAGTAAGTAATTGTTAGTTGGGCCGACATGATTTAGTGCACTTCAAGTGAACAGAAGAATATAAATAGAGAGTGAGAGTCTCTCTATTTTTCACTTGTACTCACATCATTCACTCACTCAAGTGTGGTGCACTAGTGAAGAAGGAAATACTGGGACTAGACAGAAGAAGAAGACTACTGCTGTTTTGGGAGATCTCTTACTATTTTGGTGATGATTCTATCTCTAAGGAAGTTCAAGGGTTTTCTCCTTTATGGTTTCCCCAAGGAAAACTCTTTGTGTCTCTTGTCTCTTATGATGTGCTTATGTTTTATTGCTGTGCTTGTTATTCTCTCAGTGAAAAGATCCTAAGATCATAATGCTAGCTTATTTGATGAAAAACTAACATGGAATCAGAGCTAACCTGAGAAGAAGACATTGTGCAGCTATAGAAGCTATGGCTTCTTAATTTTTGGGTCTCTCTCCACAATCTATCAGCAAAAGTATGCTAGGATGACTCTCCATTGAAGGGTGCATCTTTCTGTCGAAGCGATTTTCAATTCCGAGCATTTTCAGTTTTCGGTGCGGAAATTAGGGATTTGTACAGAAGAGAAATTTTTGAGTGAGACTAGAATAGGATTTTTCTCCTCATAAAAACCTAATTTTATATACCTAGATCAAGAAATTTGATTGGGTGAAACTCCGGGAAAGTCAAACCCTAGTTTGACCCCGAGCTAGGAAAAACCCTAAATACTAAAACTGATATGTTTTTGGTACATTCGCTATATTCTAAGTTTGGTGAAGTCTCAGAAGATTAAAATTGCAGGGGAAGAATATACAATCCTTATGAACACTGTGTCCAAAAATCAGCCTCATATTCACTACATTATTGGAGATATGATCCCTCCAAGTTAGGGTTCCAGCCTCTTCCAGAATTCATCCTTAAACAAGACACCTGGGGATAATTGCAATATATTGGGATAGAAAGGTCCAAATGGAATTCCTTAAGATGTTCCATAAAGTTCACGGATGTTAATTTTTGTGGTCCGAAAATGAGACTCAGAATATGAACCAGTGACACGTGGCATGTCGTACAACTTCATTGTTCTGAACAGTCCTGTAACAGGTCACCTTGGGAAAAGGATCATAAATCCAAAATGGTGAAACCAATTCTGATGAAACATGTTGTGTTGGATCGGGAACATGTGCGGTTACCTCAGTGATAAATTTCAGACACAGAGGATCAGCAATTACAGATATATCATAGAAACAGTAACAAACATTTCTGCAGAAGAAATTGGAAAATTAGGGCTTCCTATTCCGGGAGCTTCCCTCCACTGTTTTTAGAAAAGGAGTACATTGGAAAACTCCATTTGAAGAGATCTATCTGTGTATCCAATCATATATGAAAGATTCCAATATTTGAAAATTAGGGTTTCTGTGACAAACCCTAGATGAGCCAGGTCTGGAACCAGGACGGACACCTCAAATTGGTAAGATCTAATCCTTTGCTATTTTCTTTAGAGGTTCTCATTTCAAAGTGATATATCACATCGGCTTGGTGACAAGCTTGGGGAAGTTTAAAACATCCAAGCATGGAAGTATATGATCTCTCTGAAGAAAATGGATTGGATAGCTACATGAGTATGGAGGTTCCAGTTTCAGAGGGAGATGAGGCTAGAAGCCTTTCACAAAAAGAACTTGGTCAAGGCCAAGAATATCATGGTTGATTCAGTCACGGATCAAATTGTACCACAACTGTCTTCCTTAAAGACACCGAAGATGTTTGATTCCTTGACCAAGCTATTTGAAGGGAAGAACAGAAATCAGAACATGAGCTTAAGAAACTAGTTGAAGAATGTGAAGATCCAGAATGCAGAGACCATGCAGTCATAAGAGTCTCTCAAATCAAAGAACAAATTGAAGCGGTAAAAGAAAAAGTGAAGAATGCAGAAGTGGTGATGGCCACTTTGAATGGCCTCCCAGGATCATGGAATTCATTCATGTGAGGAATGTGTGCTAGAAGGAAGTGATTACTTTCAATAGACTCTAGAAAGAGAACTCACAAGAAGAAGAAGCTCGAGAAGAGAAGGTGGGAGCAACTGAAGATCAAGCTCTTACCATCCAAAGGAGATCCCTCAAGTGATGAGGAATATGAAGAAGCTCAACTCATAAGAAGAGAAGAAAAGATGATAGCAACTGAATAACAAGCTATTACCATCCAAAGAAGATCCCTCAAGCAATGAGGAATATGAAGAACTCAACTCTTGAATAACTTCTTATCCACCTTAGATTTTGGATAAGAAACGACGCTATTATGAATGAAGAAGATGATGAAGCTGAAGGCTCAAGAAGGAATCTACCCACGAAACAAATAAAGATAAGTATTCAATTGTCATTTCATGATATTATTTTGTTATGCATTTGTTGATATTTAGTTGATGTATTATGCATGATATGATGTTTGCATTAATGACAGTATACTACTAATATGCATGTGATGGGTAAGTAGCTCATGGTGCTATACAAATTCTCCATTTCTACTTATCTAGAATGAAACCTCTTTGCTGACATATTGGATTAGTGCACAATCTAAATGTTGTCTTGGTAGAGATGGAAGGCATCTAGAAAGTTTCAGTGAGATATGGATGAATGTTGTATTGGCTAAAGTAGTTGCATGATCATATATTTATGCATAAGAATTTGACAAAATGAATATTCCTTATGAAATGTTTCTAATCATACAACTGTATTTGACTTGTAGGAAACATCGCATACATAATCACCTACAAGAAAAGAAGAAAGAAGACTTGTTCCGAAGAACAAGAGATGACAGTTCAAAGACAAAGAATAATATGATGAATATAGTGACATCATTGATACAGAACCTTCCAGCCATGAAGAAGTAACCAAGAAGAAATGGAAGACCAGTTCAAGAAGAATGATGTCTAGGATGCAATATCGAGACTTGAATAGAAGTTCATAGTTCCATCATGCAGCAGATGGAAACATTGTGGGATACAATGCAAGATTCATAGCATGAGGGTTCTCACAAAAAGAAGGCATAGACCACAAAGAAACATTTACAGCTATTAGAAGTAAATTCACATGACATGCATAATCATGTGTGCAAATGAAAGAAGGCATTGTACGAGTTCAGAAGACACCCATGGGAAACACATACATGATGATATTGATCAAGATATTAACCTTTGCTACAAGGTTGAAGATGCAACTCTATACACTAAATGGTCACATAGAATATTAGTAGCATAGGAAGCTACTTGTCACTCCGGTACAGAATGTTTTTAGTGCATAGAGTATGGAAGATCGAGGGAGTATGATGCTCCGATTCAGAGGGAGTGGCTACAGAATATATTGAGGTTCAACATGGTGCGACAGGATGGGTAGATTACTGATGACTCTAGGATTTACTAAGAGTAAAGAGGATTCCAATCTTTGCTTCAAGGTTGAAGACGGAAGACCAGTGATACTCCGGTTATGTGTTGATGCACTATTGTTCTAGGTATGGAGGTGTGGCAGAGTGTAGATGGAATCTTCCTTGGACAAGGGAAATATGCAGTAGAGATCCTGAAGAGGTTCAGGATGATGGACTGCATGACCACACCTATGGCATCGAACATGAAGCTATTAAGTGATGCTTCATCATGGAAGGTTGATGCTATGATGTATCGTCAGATGATTGGGTCCTTGATGTATTTGAGACCAGATATTTGCTTTGTTGTGAACACATTGAGACATGTTCACCTGATGGTTGCAAAGCATGCAGGGGTACAGTTGACTATGGACTCAAGTATGATGCAAATCAAAAGATTAACCTGGAGGGTTATGTTGATTCATATTGGGAAGGCAGTGCCATCGACAGGAAGAGTACTTCAAGATGTTGCTTCAGTATGGGATCAGGTGTGATCTCTTGGTTTAGCAAGAAGCAATCCTGTGTAGCACTAAGTACAGCTGAAGTAGAGTACGTCGCAGCTTGTTGAGCTAGTTGTGAGGCAGTATGGCTGCGAAATCTACTGTCTGATATATTTGATCTCCAGTTGGATGCTACTTGTATACATTGTGACAACCAGATTTGCGTGAAGTTCTCAAAGAATCCAGTGTCCCATGACAAGTCGAAGAATATTGAGATCAAGTATCACTATATCAGGGATATGGTGTAGAGAGGAGCAGTGAAGCTCCAGTATGTTGCGATAGAGGAACAGATAGCTGATGTATTGACGAAGCCATTGGCTAGGATAAAGTTTGAGTACTTCAGAGAGAGGCTTGGTGTTCTCCAGATCGAGGTTCCTTCCAAGGGAAAGTGATGAGTCCCATATCCATTCTGGCATGATGATAGGATTGGTTCCTTCCATGGTCAGATGTAAGGGCTGAGCCATTCTGTCATGGTGAGAGGATTGGTTCCTTCCATGTTAGATATGAGTGCTAAGATACATAGCCATTCTGACAAGTAGGTCAGATATAAGGGATGATCCATTCTGTCATGGTGATAGGGTTGCTCCCTTCCATGATAGATATGAGTGCTGGTCATTCTGTCGAGTAGGACAGATGTAAGGGAAATTGCCATTCTAGGAATGGAGGCACCTGGTCAGTTACCAAGATCACTCAGTGCAGGACTGAGTAGACATTCTGATGTGATAGAGGGATGTGTTCCCACTTGATCAGATGTAAGGGATGAACCATTCTGTCATGACTAAAGGATTAAGTTCCTTCCATGTCAGATGTGAGTGTTGGCCATTCCGACGAGCAGGTCGGATGTAAGGGCAGTGACATGGTGAGAAGATTGGTTCCTTCCATTGTCAGGTATATGTGGATGCCACATCTGGTTTGAAAAAGGACCAGCTCTGTGATGCCTCATCTACTTTGAAAAAGGACTAGCTCTGGGAAGACTCATCTAGTATGAAAAAGGACTAGCTCTGTGTAGATGCCTCATCTACTTTGAAAAAGGACTAGATCTGGGAAGACTCATCTAGTTTGAAAAAGGACTAACTCTGTGTAGATGCCTCATCTAGTTTGAAAAAGGACTAGCTCTGGGAAGACTCATCTAGTTTGAAAAAGGACTAGCTCTGTGTAGATGCCTCATCTACTTTGAAAAAGGACTAGCTCTGGGAAGACTCATCTAGTTTGAAAAAGGACTAGCTCTGTGTAGATGCCTCATCTAGTTTGAAAAAGGACTAGCTCTGTGAAGACTCATCTAGTTTGAAAAAGGACTAGCTCTGGGAAGACTCATCTAGTTTGAAAAAGGACTAGCTCTGTGTAGATGCCTCATCTAGTTTGAAAAAGGACTAGCTCTGTGTAGATGCCTCATCTAGTTTGAAAAAGGACTAGCTCTGGGAAGACTCATCTAGTTTGAAAAGGGACTAGCTCTATGTAGATGCCTCATCTATTTTGAAAAAGGACTAGCTCTGGGAAGACTCATCTAGTTTGAAAAAGGACTAGCTCTGTGTAGATGCCTCATCTAGTTTGAAAAAGGACTAGCTCTGAGAAGACTCATCTAGTTTGAAAAAGAACTAGCTCTGTGTATATGCCTCATCTAGTTTGAAAAAGGACTAGCTCTGAGAAGACTCATCTAGTTTGAAAAAGGACAAGCTCTGTGTCGATGCCTCATCTAGTTTGAAAAAGGACTAGCTCTGTGTAGATGCCTCATCTAGTTTGAAAAAGGACTAGCTCTGAGAAGACTCATCTAGTTTGAAAAAGGACTAGCTCTGTGTATATGCCCCATCTAGTTTGAAAAAGGACTAGCTCTGGGAAGGCTCATCTAGTTTGAGAAAGGACTAGCTCTAACTAGCTGCCTCATCTGGTATGAAAAAGGACCAGCTCTGAGATGATACATCCAGTATGAAAAAGGACTGGCTCTGTAGAACTTCCTATGACGAGAAGAATCTTGAGATAGCACTAGGGATGATCTAGATCGAGTGATGATCGAGATCCAGTAATGATGATCTAGCAGTGATGATCCAGATCGAGAGATGATCCAGATCCAGTCCAATGATGATGATCCAGATCAAGAGATGATCCAGATCCAGTGATGGTGTTCTATGATGATCCAGATCGAGAGATGATCCAGATCCGAAGACGAAGATGACTTGAAGATGAATATGACTTGAAGACAAGATGATACAGATGATACAGAGAAGAAGACCAGTGCTGAAAATTGTGTCGAAAGAATACCTTCCTAGTTAAGAGGGAGTGTTGATGTATATGTAACTTCGGGATGTATTCTTCTATGTATCTTATATATTGTAACCCGATGTTTATTCCAGGATGTTTCTATCATGTATTTGAGTCATGTTGTCATGCCCCGATGTTTCGATCGGGAGGATTAATAATGTAAACAAGTCTTGTCAAGTCATTGTGGAAGTCCCCACAGTTTCGGAGCACTAGGGTTATTATACACTCATTAAGGTGTAGGCTCTAGTAAGTAATTGTTAGTTGGGCCGACATGATTTAGTGCACTTCAAGTGAACGGAAGAATATAAATAGAGAGTGAGAGTATCTCTATTTATCACTTGTACTCACATCATTCACTCACTCAAGTGTGGCGCACTAGTGAAGAAGGAAATACTGGGACTAGACAGAAGAAGAAGACTACTGCTGTTTTGGGAGATCTCTTACTGTTTTGGTGCTGATTCTATCTCTAAGGAATTTGAGGGGTTTTCTCCTTTATGGTTTCCCCAAGGAAAACTCTTTGTGTCTCTTGTCTCTTATGATGTGCTTATGTTTTATTGTTGTTCTTGTTATTCTCTCAGTGAAAAGATCTTAAGATCATAATGCTATCTTATTTTATGAAAAACTAACATTTTCTCCTCCATGGAACATAAATAATTAACTGGTTTTCTGGTTAGTTTTTGTGGAACCTGAGGATTTTAAAGTCTAAAAGTTAGGTCTATTTGCACCACATGCCTTCGAGGAAGGAAGCACGACCATGAAAATGATTTAACGGTTGTTTCAATAAGACGTTAAAAGCTTCAATTTTTTAAAAAAAACATGAGTTCATAAGGTATGGGGAACCTACCTATCAGTCGTTAAGAGGCCGTGAAATGTAGTTGAGTACAACGGGGTTGCAAACTTATCCTTCAATGATTGGTTAATGAGGAAAACAGAGTTGGCGATAATAAAACATAAAGGCCTCGGTTGTTTTATAAAAAAATAAAAAACCTATTAATAAAAGGGGTAGGTGGAGTCATTAATGCAGTTGTTTGCACCATAACTCCATTTTTCATAAAAAACGTTATTTCTCAGTTGCTTCCAACGAAACAACAACACTAACCAATTCAATGATGTTCCTCGAGTTACTTCGATCTCATCAATGTATCATTTTAAGTACTCTCTTTGACTTGTGACTGTTTCGGAATCACATTCTGAGTTTCTCTGAAACTTTTCACCATCACTGGATTATTTCTGTTGATTTCATGCTTATGGGCAAGCTGATCTTTCAATGTCAACCGTTTCGGTAGAATACACCCAAATGCTCCAAAATTTCAATTCTTTTCGTTCATTCGGGTCACCTTGCTGAGTTCTTCCGACCATGTCTTCATCACTCGTTGAGTTCCCCCCAAAAAATGAGAGGACAAGAACTTAACCTTTTCCTTCCAATAGTGTCGAATTAATTTGCTTAGTGCCTCCGATACATCGTCTCAACTTGCCAAGTTCCTTTGATATATCGGATAAAAAATATGAGTTTTACTTTGCCAAAAAAACTTATGTGCTCAATCCTTCAAAAAAGCTAAGTGTTCAAGGGTGAAATTCTTCGAGTAAGAAAACTAATCTAAGTATGCTTCTAAACAAAGTAAAACGAGGGGCCCTAAAATAACCAATTTTGGGGAAGTAGTTGCAAAAAAAACAATTGGCAAGTAGCTGGTGAACACAGATATCTGGAAAATCCATATTTGAAAATCAGAAAAGCTTCGTGGTACTAGCTTCTAAATCTGCAACATAATTCTCAATCTATTCCCTGAGACTCTTTAAGAGAATAGACTTCATCCATGGATATAACCTTCGTGGATCACATTGGTCGTCATTTTTTCATGAGTAGGGTAACCAAAACTAGAAGTATTGATAACTCTCTGGTGCCCAAATTATGAAATTCAGTTTACTTCCATCTTTCAATTGTCACTGTATGTGACTCCATGTGATCGTAATAGAACAGATGTATTCGTCTATTCCTCATTCCCATGTTGTAAGCATTCTTTTGATGCTTCTTTTATGGACAAAGTTTGTCTTCTGAGTCTTCCTCGATTTCTTACTTCACTTACAGAATTTGGCATGGGTTCTTCCATCCATAATGTCCATTTGTGTGAGTGATAAATTTGTTTTCTCATCATGATCACGAATGGAGAAGAAACTTTATAATATTTTTTGTTTATACAACCTCTTTGATATGATGGTTTATTCTCTCAACATCATTTCTTTTGATGGAGAATAAATATCTCGGAATTTCGACTCTTCAATGTAAGCTCTCTTGGATTTTTATTTGTAACATGGGATCATTTTTAATGTCATGCATCTGTCAAACCTATTTCTTCTCCGTCGGTCTATCATGGTAGACTTCGTGAGACAGATATTAATGTAAGAGTGGATGGATCCCCAAGATAGTAATCTGGACCTCGTGAGTCTTAGTTATTTTATAGGGTTTATAATAACTCAAATGTGGACTCACAGTTAGTTTCCCTTTCTATAATTAGGAAAAAATTAAAAAATACCATACTATTAAAATTGTACCACACATGCCTTCCCATAAGAATCTCCTAAATTTCAAATATATGTGAGATTATTTAGATTCCTATACTTCCAAGAGTCAAATATTGAATTATTTTATTATAAGAAGACAAAAACTATGAACCTAGGCAAGACAAAAAGGAAAACAAACTAGAAAAAAACAAGAAAAGGAAGATTTTATTTATGTACAAAAATCTCCGAGAACCTAAGTGAAATACTGTTTGAGAACGAGGCCGTTTACATAAATACTTTCTTCCCTTCCTTGTAAATCTCAAAGTTTGTACATTGAAAGGCCAAGCTTCTTAGTAATATGATAGGGGCCAATCCATAAATGTTGAAATTTTGTGTGTTTTCCTTTTTCATCATGCAAGTGATCCCATTTTAGAACTAAGTCTCTCCTCTTACTGGACTTCTGTGTGCCAAACCATCTCTTGAAAATATCCTGATGTTGATTGAACCTATGCCTTTTGTCTTGATTTTTCAAGCTTAAACAAAGTATCAATTTGTGATTGTAAAATTTCACTACCGGACCCTCTTGAGGCTTGGGCTAACTGCAAGTATGGGAGCATAATGTTTGGGGGTAATATGGCTTCCCTTCAATAGACTAGACTGTAAGGAGAAACTGTTAAGGAATGCTTTGGGGTAACCCTATCTGTCCATAATGCGTTAGGGAAATATATATGCCAATTTATTTGAATTTCAATAATAGTTTTCTTTAAAATTCAAATGATATTTTTATTTGTTGACTCCTCTAACCCATTTCCCTATGGATAATAATTTGCTGAATAATGCAATTTGATTCATTTTTCACAAGAAAATTCAGTCCACTTGAAAGACGAGAAATAAGATGCATTGCCAAAAACAAGAGAAATTGGAACCCCAAACCTGGTTATGATGTTCTCTTGTAGGAAATTGATGACCGCATCCTCATTCACTTTGCACAAAAGAATTGTTTCCACCCATTGCGTGAAATAGTTTGTAGCTGTGAGGATATAGCGATGTTGCAGAAAATATTTTGGGTTAATTTATCCAATAATGTATATACCCCACTACTCAAATGGTTATGAGATAGTAACGATATGTAATGGTCCCGTTGCTTTCGAAAATCTACCACCACTTCTTTGGCATACATCACACTTTCTTGCGTAAGCATGGGAATCCTTGAAAAGGGTTGGCCAATAGTACTCAACTCTAAGTATCTTATGAGCTGTGGTTTCCCCAGAAAAATATCCTCCTACAGGACCATCATGCAATTATTTGACCACCTTAGATGCATCTTATTTCTCAAGACATCTGTGAAAAAATCCATCATAGTTTTTTCTAAAAATTACTCCATCAATTATATGATAATAATATGAATTCAATCGAAGTGCCCTTCTCTTCTTGGAGTTCCAATAATTTAGAATATATCCTTGCTGGAGATAATGCACCAAATCCATGTACCAAGATTTCAGAGTAGTGAAAATTGGACATACTTCAATTACGTTCAGCTCAGCTTCATTTTCCCAATCATGGTTTTCATTGGTGTGATTCTCTACCATCAATTTGCATAACCCCTGACCTTTAATAATGGTTACTGGTTTGAATTCTAAGTCATATTCCTGTAGTGCGGTCACCCAATTTCCTCTTTGCTCACCCAATTCCTTCTACATGAACAAAGACCTGGAAACCAGGTGAGGGACGATGAATTTCATTCTATTCTTCAAAATATATGGCTTGAGTTGTTTTGGCGTATTGAATATTGCATATGCTTGTTTATCTACGGCTGGGTAATTTAATTCGACCCCTTGTAACCCAATGTTCATGAAAGATATCATATATTTGTCTCCCAACTCTCCTTTCAGAGTAAGCACTGCTACGAGAGAGTTATCTCAAGTAAAGGTGTATACGATAAAGTCCTTTTCAAAATATGGACTTCTCAAAGAAGGTGCATGAGCTATTGCTTCCTTTATGTATTTAAAGGAAACCTTCTCAATGTCATTCCACTTGAACTGCACACTTTTCTTTACCATTTGCTGCAAAGGTTTCACAATTTGCGTGAAATCAGGTACAAACCTTTGAACAAAATTAATTATGCCCATAAATGATTGCATAGCCTTTTTATTATGGGGCATGGGAATATGAGTTATAACCTCAACCCTTTCTAGATCTACCAAGATCCCTTTTTTGAGATGATGTAACCCAAACATTTTCCTTTAAGAACAACAAAAATACTCCTCTCCGGGTTCAGAGATAGTTGTCTTTGTCTGATCCTTTTTCAAATTCTGGAAATCAACACATAGTCTGATTTTTCCTGATTTCTTCCTTACCGGAACTAGATTCCCAACCCATTCAAAGTGTTGAATCTTGAATATAATCTTAGTGTCTAGTAGCTTCTTCACTTCATTTTGAACAAAAGGCTCTAACTTAGGGGGCCTTTTCTGATTTGTTGCTAAAAGAGATTTATGCATGTTTTGATAGGAATTACATGCTAGATTATACATGTGTCATAAGTCTTCAAATATTCATACTTCCATGGAAAGATATCTTTGTACTATTGAAACAATTTCATGAACTTGCATCTTTTTCCAAGTGAGAAACATTTTCCCAAATTGACATACTTGGGCTCAGCTTATGTTCCTAAATTCACCAGCTCATTTTGCATTGATGAGCTATTTGTTTTAACATTAGATAGTTTCTAGAATTTACTTTGCAAATCAAACATTCCTTCAAGTGTTCTCACTCCTTTAGGAATGAAATTTCCTTTGACTATACCTCTGTTCTATAAATCGGAATGATTTCCTTCTTCGTCAATTATAGATTCTTTGAAATCCTCTTCATTCGTAAGAAAGTTAATAATTTGTTCGTCATCATCGAACACCCTCATATTTGTAATGTTGTCAGGTACCGATGGCCTGAAAATTAATTCAATAGAACACTTATTATTGGTCAGCACTAATCTAGAAGAGGAACTAGCTAATAAATCAGCCGCAACATTTTGTAATCTAGGGATTGCATTTATATTAAAATCATTGAAGTGCACTATCAAATTCCATACCTCATATTGGTACCCTTTAAGATGTGGAGATAAACAATGAATGGTGTCTCTTATTTGTCAAGCAACTATTTCAGAATAAGAAAAAACTTTCAATTTTTTTACATTCAATTAAATTGTTCTTTTCAGGCCTTGGACTAGAGCTTCATATTATGTAATGTTATTTGTACATTGAAACTCTAGCCTACAAGAGAGAAAATGTTTATGTCTTTCAGGATCAATAAGAACACAACCGAGTCTCGATCCCTCTTACGTTTTGGAACCATCAAAGTATAAAATACAAAATTTATCTTCTAAATTTACTTGGTTAGTACTATCTCCTAAATTAGTAACTAAGTTTACTATGTTATGATCAAATTCATCATTCCATGAGAATCGAAAGAGATCGAACTATGTATATGGTTCATGACCGACTTCCTCTACTTGATAGTTCCCTAATTCGATTTCTAAAAAGTAATTTCCCAAAACCGAAGATGAGAAATTGACTGGTTCATTCTTCTCTTCCAACTGAGTTAAATTTTGTTTCATATGAGGTTCTCTTAGTATCTTAACATGATTCTTACTGTTCTAGTACAGCATCCATAGATGAGACCAATCGATCGCAAAATAACCATTAAGTTTTGTATACCAGTCCCTGCTCAATATCAAACCATATGATTCAGGTATATCCACCACCATGATATCTATTATTTAGCACACCCTTGGATCCACAGACAATCTAATAAGCACATCTTTCATTTCCCCTATAACCTTAACACATACCTATCTAGCTGAATAATATCTGAAGGGGATGGTATCCGTTTCCCCTTGATTTTATTGCAAATAGATAGTGGAATTGTTAGATTTTTATCATATAAGCTAGCATTATGATCTTACGATCTTTAACTGAGAGAATACCATGCATAGCAATGAAACACAAGAGACAAAAGACACAAAGAATTTTCCTCGGGGAAACCATAAAGGAGAAAACCCCACAACTTCCTTAGAGATAGAATCAACACCAAAAGGTAAAATCCCAAAATAGTAAGATGATCTCTTGACAGCAGTAGTCTCTCTCTCTCACACTGAGATAGCTTCTTCTCTCTCACTCATGTGCCCCAATGAATGAGTGTGTGTTTATGAGTATGATAAATAGAGAGGCTCTCACTCTCTATTTATATTCTTCCGTTCACTTGAAACCCACTCCAACATGTCGCCCTCACTTAACAATTACTTACAAGAGCCGACATCTCTAGGAGTGTCTAATAACCCTAGCGCCCCACAACTTGTGGGGACTTTGCCTCCTCTGACCAACAAGGAGGTTTATCCTTAACAAAATAGTGGGGACTATTTCCCTGACTTACAATGACTCACCTACGGTCGACTTCATTAGGATAGTCTAATAACACTAGGGCCCCACAACTATGGGGACTTTAACCCTTGAGCAATAAGAGGGTTACCCATAATGACTTGACATGACTTTCACATTATAGAAACTTCCCAATCGGAACATTGTGGCATGACATGACTCAAGTACATCCCATAATAAACATCGGGTTACAATAGATAAGAAATACAAGTGAATACATTCCGAAGTTACAATTACATCAACAGGCATAACATTAGATGAGGCTCCAGAATCCACCAAACAATTATGTACATTGTGATTGAAGATTTCAAAACTCAATAGGAAAGGCAGAGCCTGGGACATTGATTTACCCCCAATACTTGCTTCATTTATTTTAGTGTCTAATTCAATGGCCTATTCGGTAATGCTTGGATGTGGGTTAAAGGCCTTCAATATTTTCTTTCTCTACTGAGAAATAGTACATAATTCAAACAAAGAAATATTTGCTTTAGTCTTCTTAATATCCTCCACAATATCATATCCCATATTATATTCTTTCATGCCTTTCCTACTGTAGAAGGAGCAAGTCAATAAAGTCAACTTGAAGGATAGCCGACTTATTCAATCAGCTGACTAAGTCGATGGGCCGACTTAGTTAATCAGCTGTCTAAGTCAGTCGACTGACTAAAACTAGATATTAGGTTGACCACCTAAGGTCATGTCAGTTCACCGAACCGACAGGTAGTTATTTTGTAACCATTCTGTAATCATATATATTAGGCTGTTGAGCCAGATGAGAACTCAGTTTAGTTCTCTATGTTGTATGGACTCATTTGTATAATATAATCTGTTTATTCACCTATTTGTTCTTATCTCTTGTCTTTATTATATATATATATATATATATGTTTTAGTGTGTATTATTGGTAACCTTATGTGATCTGTGAGATTACAACATTGGTTCCGTTGTCGGGACTTGAACCTGGGTCTCTCGGGTGAGAGCCAAGTATCCTAACCAACTAGACTACAATGGAACTAGGTGACAACACATATACTAGATGACATCTCATTATATGTCAACCAGAGGAAGGGAATTGGGTGACCTTTCAAGCGGCACCCTCCCACCAAAGTATCCACTTGCTCTTGCTGACACATGAAGGAGCACCCCCCCCGCCAAACACAACTTTAGAAGAAACAAAACATTTAGAACTGTGGACAAATAGTTGTAGTGGACCCTCAACAGCAGAAGTCAACATCAACAGACTGGAAGTTGACGACGAATCGACAACCGACAGGAATGAAAGTTTCGTTGACCAAAGTTCCGCAGAGACGAATACACCAATAACCCCACCACCCTCATCACCACCCCCACCTCCACCACCGCCACCTCCTGAGAGCAGTGACAGTGATTCAGACATGGGTCATGGATCGGCTCACATTCTGCTATATGAGGGGGATGAGGACCCCAGACAACACTAGTTCTTCTGCGAGTCGACTTGGGAAGCCAACCAAGTTACAGATGAAGATAGACAAATGGCACAGTTTGCAGGTGCCTTAAGGAAAAGGGCATTGACATGGTACATGAACTTTTTGGAAAAACAACCTAGAGCAACAAACACCGAGATTAAGATGCAATTTTTGTCATTTTTCAAAACTCTAGATGCTAAGCACCTGGTCGCGAAAAAACTAAAAACCACATCACAAAAGCCATGGGAATCTATCCACAACTACGATCAGCATTGGAAAGAGCTACTGAGCCAACTGGATTATGTTATAGATGAACAGTTACTAATACAGTGGTTTCTTGTAGGGCTATCTGAGAAAGTGCGTCGACACATTAGTCTAGAAACGTTCAAAACTTACAAAGATGCGCTAACAAAAGCTCTTCAGGTAGAGATGGACGAGGACATACCTGCTTACCCCACAAACCACAGATTGGTAGAACAGCTCGAGAACTTATAGAAGTCTCTAAAAGAGTTAAGCCTCAAGAATCAAGAGATCTAGTGCACCAAATGCTCGATGGCCGACCATTCCAAAGATAACTGTCGACAAGAATATAGCCAACAGGACGTTCGATTCGTACAGACCAAGTCTTTTTGCGACATTTTCTAGGAGCACAGGGATCACTTGACGAAAGATTGCCTGTTCAACACGAAGAATGGCAAGGCCTCCCAGTGTGCCATCTGCGAGACCAAAAGTCATAACATGGCTGACTATCAGTTGAACCTGAAGAACCGACAGAACTATCAGGTGATCTACCAAACTAATGAAGTGGCACAACATAACGAGCAAAATAATCTAGCAAACGATCAGAACGAATAGTGATACGATGGCCGACTATATGAGCGTCGATACAACAATTGATGCGCAGGCTATGGAGGATGAGGTTGATTCCCTGGGAATCGCGACAACTGACCGCGTCGACCCATTCATTGCTTCACATGTTATAAAGACGGACATCGGTACATAGACTATCCACATAAAGAAAGGACTGATCTCAAATTCTGTACTCACTATGGAGTAGGGGATCAATCACTAGAGGATTGCCCTACCATGTTAGAAAAAATTAATACCAAGAAAAATGTTAATGTCTTGTCTTCTGTGCAAAAAAATGATGTAATAAACACCAAAAATTTACATATTGTAACTCGACAAGGAACAAAAACAAAAGCTGACAACCCCAGAATCAGTAAAATAAAAGAGAAAAATGTCTATCTTGACCCACTAAAGGAAAAACAAACATATAAAGAAGCAACTAATGTATTCAAAGAAATTACACGACGTGAAAATGTTCATAACAGGTGACATAACATAATAAATTAATTAATCTAGCTCGTTCAAACAGACAACTCAGTATCCCAGTTCATCGATTTGCTGTATGAAATAAAAGGTACCAACTCTGAAAAACAAACAAAGAACATTTGCAGCTTAAATAAAAAATGCAAAGGTGATGCCGACCCACGTCGAAGGTTACCGTGTCCGACAAGTAGTGCTTGACTTCAGCTCACAAGTAAACATCATGACTCATGAAACTTGGGAAAAAATGGGCTGACCTCGACTTTATGAGTCAGGCATATACCTGAAACTAGCCGACCAAGGCCTAATCAAACCCATTGGAGTCTGGAAAAATGTTGACATGACTATAAAAGGAATATCGACCAAGGTCAATTTTGAAATCATTGACCCAAAGGAAGGATCCAGTTCCTTCCCAGCATTAGTCGATCGACCTTGGGGTAGAAAGATGAAAGAATCCATATCCCTAAACAAGGAACGAATCAAATTAAAAGGAAATGGACAAAAGGTCATTGTACCCATTCATCCATCTCAAGGGGAACCTTGGACTGAACCTATTGATGAAGAAGTCGATGTCCGAGAACTCTACCAGAGCCAAAACAATGCAGACTACATAGAACCAAACATCCATGGAGAACTTCACTTAGGTAACCAAGACTTAGTTGGTTATAACTCCGATGCTGAATTATATGATTGGGAGATCGAGAACTATGAAACACAAGTAAGAGGGTGCTGGACTATATAGAAAGTACAGAAAAATCCCTCCCAATAGTGCTTCATAGTGTCCATTGTCCCAAAAGAATTTGAAAAGAAAATTAGGGAACACCCTACCTTACAACTGACCAACCTGAATAATACACAACTACCAATATATAAGGAAAGGGAATCACCAGTCATGCATGTTGAAAAAGTGTCCAAAAACATTGGTGAACATGGCCAACTTCAAAGCCTAGTCGAAATTTTTACAAGACAAGCTACTAGATGGTGGGATACCCATAAGACAAGACTATAGACCTGGACAATTGCTTCGACTTACTTTATCGAAAGGTTTGGAGGAAAGAAGTTAACCCAACAAGCTCAGATCCCTGTATTCACTCAAGGACAGAATCCAGAATATCATATCAAAACCTGTGAAAAGGAGTGGAGAAGACTTGGATACAAGGATGAACGATCATGGCCACACTTATTGCCATCAAACCTAGCCGACTTACCAAGAAAATGGTATAAGATGGAAGAAGCTAGAGGTGAAACCTTCTTATGGCACGAAATCAGGGAAAATTTTTATTAAAGATTTCAACTTTATACCTTAAAATGAAAATCTGGTCGAAACAACAAAACAAATTAAAGAATTTATCCAACCGACCGAAAACAAACCCTTACAAGATCACCAATAGACAAAGAAATGTAACAAAATACAAACACAGCTAAAGCCACAGTCAACAAGATTACAATTAGAAAAAGAAAACACATAAGGAAAAAGCTTTAAATGAAAATCCAACCATGTCGAAACAACAAAACCTATTTGCACCATCCTGAAAGTCGAAACAACTGACAAACAAGATACTGCCAGTATGACTGCAGCTGACTTCCCTGCCACATTCTCACAGTTCAAAGAAGGAAGTTGACCGATCAATGAATCCAAAGCACCAGAGTGGCTAGATGCTAAAGTCAAAACTAAAGAATTCGACATCTCAAATGATGATCAACCAAAAATGGAAAATATTGGTGACTACTGGAGTGAAGAACAGACCACAGAGATAGTGAACTTACTAAAGGAATTCCAAGATGTATTTGCTAGAGATTACAAAGACCTAAAAGGCTTAGTCCATGAAATGGGTGAAAATAAAATTGATACTAAAACTGATGTTCGACCTGTGAATAAAAGGCCTTATAAACTAGCTCACAAATACAAGGAGATAGTCAAAAAGGAAATTGATAACATGTTAGCAGCAGGCATCATCTACCCTATCGACCAATTAGAATGGGCAATTCCAATGGTGGTACAACCTAAGAAACATGACCCGAACAAACTAAGAATTTGTGTCGACTTCAGGGAACTAATCAAAGTAACACTGACAGACCCATTTCCAACCCCTTATGCAGATGAAATATTGAATGAAGTTGCAGGACATGAATGCTACTCATTTACAGATGGATTCTTAGGCAATAACCAAGTGCGAATAGCTAAAGAAGACCAGAAGAAGACAACCTTTGTGTGTGAATTTGGTTCCTTTGCTTAGAAAGTTATGCCCTTTGGATTAAAGAATGCACCTGCGGTGTTCTCTTGAATTGTTGTTAAAATATTTCAAGAATATATCTATAATACCATGGCAGTATACTTCGACAATTGGACAATATACTCCATGCTAAAAGATCATTGCAAATGGCTTCGACTTATGCTGGAGAGATGTCGACAGATTCAACTCTCCCTAAACATCAAGAAATGCATATTTGTGACCCCCATAGGGATAATATTAGGGCATATTATCTGTAAGGAAGGTATTAAGGTTGAATTTGCAAAGATCAAAATTATCCTCGACCAAAAACCACCAGTAAACCCAAAACAAGTCAGGTTGTTACTTGGCCACACAAGCTATTAGAGAAAATTCATAAGATATTATTCAGATATGACCTATCCTCTTCAAGAACTATTGAGGGAAGATCAAGATTTTAACTAGACAGAGGAATGCCACATATCATTTGAAAAATTAAAAATAAAACTAGTCAAAGCTCCCATCCTAAAGTTTCCAAACCGGTCGATCAAATTCCATGTTCATATTGCTGCATCAATCCTAGCAATAGGAGCAATCCTAACTCAACCAGGAGATGATGGAATGGATTATCTTATATTTTACAGTAGTAGAAAATTAAACAAAGCTAAAAGAAACTATTCAACCACAGAAAGAGAAGCCCTAGGGATGGTCTTTGCCCTACCAAAATATTGACATTATCTCTTAGCTAATCCATTTATATTCTACACCGACCATTAGGCCCTGAAGTACCTCATCAATAAACCACTACATCATGGTAGGATTTTTTGATGGCTACTTCTCTTCCAAGAATTTGAGTTTGAAGTCATTATCCGACCAGGCAAGTTAAATGTCAATCCTGACCATCTATCCCAAATTGACACAGGAGAAGAACCGACAAGAGTCGACAATGACTTACCTGATGCACATTTATTTCGGATAGAAGCAGTCCCCACAGAACTAGAGGAAATAGCTCAGTTCTTAGAAGATGAACATGCACCAGAAGGTATGAGCATCAAGAAAAAACAAATCTTAGCTATGAAGGATGCACCATACAGTCTCATCAATGGATTTTTATACAAAATAGGATTAGATGACATCCTTAGAAGGTGTGTACTAGAACATGAACGAGACCACATTGGACCTATAGGAAGCACACTATGGACCTGCAGGAGGACATTTTCAAGCGGACACAACTGCAAAAAAAATCCAACAGTCAAGATTATGGTGGCCGACACTCCACAAAGATTGCAAAAATTTTGTTAGTCGATGTGACAGATGTCAACGACTAGGTCAACCTCTGGCTAGTACAGAAATTCCTTTGATATCAATAAACCCAAGTTTGACATTTGAAATCTGGGCCATAGACTTCATAGGACCATTTCCTATCCCAGCAAAAAGGTCAGGAGCAAGGTATATCATTACTGCAATGGAATATGTCACTATATGGGTAGAAGTTGAACCAGTCGATACATGTTCTAGTGAGATAGCTGCTAAGTTTATCTATGAGAATATCATCACTCGATTTGGATGCCCACTAACCCTGATTAGTGACTAGGGGACACACTTTATCAACAAGACTATCAAAACCCTAACCAACCAGTTCCAAATCGACCACCGCCAGAGTACAGCATATCAGCCTTAGTCGAATGGAGCAATTGAAGCATTCAATAAAATATTAACAAGAGGATTAACTAAAATATGTAATGCTAACAAGGATGACTGAGATGAGAAAATACATGCAGTCTTATGGGCATACAGAATAGCCTATAAATGATCGACCGACCAAACTCCTTTTGTGACTAGTCTATGGACAAGAAGTAGTAGTTCCACTCCACTTTCGACAACAGACACCTATTATCGGAGAAATACTACACGTGGATGTCGAACAAGGAAGGAAGGACTGACTATTGCAACTCAGCAAGCTGAAAGAACAATGACTCATGGCTATACAACACAAAGAAATCCAGAAGCAACAACAGAAAGCATGGAACAACCACAACATTAAGAACAAAAACTTGTCGGTCGGAGACCTTGCTTTACTATACAATAGTCGAGTTAAAGGAAAACCTAAGAAGCTCCACACATAATGGATGGGACCTTATGTTGTTGAAGAGATACATCCCAATGGATCAGTCTGACTAAAAACATTACAGGGAATAGTATTTCAGAAGCTCGTTAATGGAGCCTGACTTAAACGCTACAGAAATTAATTAAAAAAAAATTACAAAAAAATCATATAACGACCATAACTGTCAACCAAAAGCCATAAAAACTTAAAAATTCAAAAAACCAAAAAACATACCAGACTTACAAAAACCCATGATAGGAAATCACCATCTCGACAACCGCCATCATGACCATCGACCTAGCACCATCGACCATTTTCATCGACCGACCACTCCCGTCGACTATTCTCATCACCGACACCAACCGATGACTTCGATAGTCCCATCACACATTCATGACATCGAGCACCGAAAGTAATTCTCCATTAACACACACTCACGTACTCCAGTTGGAACATCATGTCCGCCATTAATACACCCATCACTATACACATCCACAGCATCACCTATAAATACTAGATCGCTGAAGGATAATTCACCGTAATCCATACAGAGAGAGAATTAGAGCATCCAGATGACTAAAATCTGAGAACCCCTTAGTGAAATCGACCACCAAACCGACACAATGGCCCCCAAAAAAACTAGAGCCTTGACCAAAGCCAAGGAGATACAAGCTACGAATACACCTTTAGTTCGCAGGTTGAAAAACATCAAAAACGCCAGAGTATAGGAAGGCTCATGGAAACAACTATGGACCGAAATACAAGAATGGGCCTTTGTCGACAAAAAGGCCACTCAAGCAGCAGAAAAAATCAAACGCAGCACTATCTTTGACTATGCCAACACACCGCTTATGGCCAACTTTGGTGGAACGAAGGAAATTGTTGTCAAATTCATCATCAATCGGTATCACAATGGCCAATTCTACTTCGACGAGTCGGTCGACATCTCTAGAGATGTCATCTCCAAGCTGACTGGTCTCTCTAATGAAGGAATCCCTGTACCAGTCAGAATCAAAGAAGGACTGGTCGAAGAGCTCACTGGGTCACCTTCCAGTGAGAAATCTAAGGGCTTGATGATTAGCCAAATCACAACCCAAATGCCACAGATTGTGGCCAAAATCATTGCAATAACACTCACTCTAGCAGGTCAAGGCAGCAACTTTAAGTTAGACATGCTAGAAGTTGTCGACACTATTGCCATCGACGGACGAATCTACAGATGGGGTGATTATGTCATCGACATGGTGAAGACCATTTGTGAGAGATGTCAATAAATGGGGGAATCATCAAGTTCCCCTCCCTCATCTTATGGATTGTCATGTACCACATCTGTCCAGAGGGGAGTCCAGTCTTTTGGGAACCGTCGAAGTTCGACATGTGGAGATTTAAACCATTCTCCCAGTGAGGAACCTTGCACGAACTTGTGCATGGGAAAGTACTACTGGAGAACTAGTTCCAACAGCTCAAAGTCCGCATGACTAGATGGAGGGTGCCTCAAAACATCTGACGAAATCTACCGGAGAACTCCCACATCTAGCTGGAGCTCGACCATATCTCAGTGTGGTACATGTAGGGCGACAATTCAAACACCAAAGCCCTCGACTACTATACATCTGTCGACTAGATCTTCTGGAAACTGTCCCAACAGGCCAAAACAAAAATACCACTACCAGGAGCAGCAATACAAATCGACTTCTTGATCAAGGAGCCACTCACGGACCAGGGAAAAAAGGAATACTATGAGCTCAACCTATACATCAGCACATTTGTGTCGAAGGAGACATCGGTTGAACACACCGATCGACTACAAATAACCATCAAACCTCTGACCACAAAAATAATAGAACCCCAGACCGCACAGCTAAAACCATAGCCAAAGAAGCAGGTAGTTCCTCCAGCTGCAGGAAGTGTCGGCCCAACTCAGGAACCGACGAGCGAGACTGAACTAGAAAACCCTGAGTATGTTGTTACAAAAAGCATTATTCGAAAACTATCAAAAGAAATAGCAGCATCCAGGAAGAAAATAAAAACACAACAACAACAATAAGGTAAAGGTAAGTGCAAGCTTATCATTTCCGACTCGTTAGAATATGAGGAGGAACTGGTAGCCATGGCCCTCAACATCATAGAGGATGCTGCAGTAAATAAAGTGTCGGTCGAAACCCGGTTCCAGCGATTTGTCGACGCAGGAGCACAAGCAGGTCGATCGAAGAAAGAAAAGACTACGACAACGCTTGAAAACATCGTCGATCTTGAGTTGACGCCTCCAACCCCATCATCGATGAAAATAACCGAGGAACAAGCACCGGCACCACTGTCAGTCAACCCCCTTAACTTATGCAAAAGTGCGATGCCGGAGGCTATAAAAGCAAAATTTGACAGAGATTGGGACTTGCAAGATTTCTTTGAGAAACTGCCTGCATTGTTTACATCGGCTCAGAAGATTTCTACCAAAGCACCTATCTCCACATCTGGAGGACACCAACCAGGACAGGGCGCACAATCCCCAATCATTGCAGCCATTTTGTCGATTTTTGAAAGAAATCCTGACAAGGAATCCAAAGTGATTGCACATCGGTCCTCAATTATTGCACCGACTGACCTCGTACCCCAAGCCAAACTACTAGCCATTGCACCTACTGAGGGAGAACCCAACCTAAACTCACACTATCGACCTGGCAACCCACCACTCAACCATACCTCCCCCAGACCAATCACCCCCAACCAGTCGCCAACTCCATCACCACCACCACCACCATCTCCACCGCCACCACCACCCCCTAACTTAGAAAAAGACCCCCCACAACCAACTACATCCAAACAACTAGAGGAGGTAGTCATCCCACATCCTCAACCAGACAAACCATCGACCTCTAACCCACAAACCAAATATCTTGCCTCGACTGTTGTAGGTACACAAGAAGCAGATAAAGAAAAGCATAAGAAGAGGAAGGAGAAACAGAAGAAGGAGCATCATGGAAAGCCTTCAAAGGTCCAAATTAGATTGAAGTATTCCATCTCCCTGATAGACACAGAGCTAGGACAACTCCTCAAAACCTTAGCAAGTAAAGCAAAGATGAGGAGTGAACAAAGAAATAAAGAACTCAAGGACAACAACACAGAACAGGTCAAGTTCCTCGACAAATGTAGGAATCTAGCCCAGTCTACATGTCGGGCCCCATAGAGATCGACACAGACAAACCACTCGAAAGGGTGTATCATCTATTTGAGAGCATGGTGTCGACCCTCCAAGCACACATTCAGGAAACAAAGAAGGAACAAAAAGAGGAAACTTCTTGACTCCTAATGGCACAACACACTGCATTTTATGAAGCATATAAAGTACTGCAGGATCATATGGAGGAGTCTGTCATAACCGAAGAAGTACTAAGAGACTGGACTAATCACTATGGGAAAGTTTCAGACTCGACAGACTCGACAAGGGATTCAGGCATTATAGAGAATAAAAACCACTAAGGAAGCACTCAGAACAAAAATAGAAGAACAGATAGTGCTTGAAACCGCCAAACTGCAGAAACTGGAAAGGGAAGCACATCAGTGGGTGCAACAAGGTCTCCCTACCTTAGAGAAAGTCGACATCATCTATCCGTAGATGAAACGAATTATCAAGACAGTAGAGGAGAAATACCAGTTCATGGGTCCTGAAATGGAGAGGATAGTTGAAGTCTCCATCTCAGAAAAGATGTCGATCTTATCAGGCTTGACCACACTCACCATCGACATCCATAAAATTTTGTAGAGTTGGAGAGATTTCCAACATCACCTCGTAGTAACAGGCCAGCCATCATAGAAGTCTGTGTACAAAAAAGATCGACTATAAAACTTCATAGCCCACCACAATAACCATTGAGACCACCAGGAATTTTTGTACCTCCCTGTTTCTTCAGGACGAAGAAATGTTTTGTTCATGGGGGAGATGTAGAAGGAGCAAGTTGATAAAGTCGACTTCAAGGTTAGCTGACTTAGTCAATCAACACACTAAGTCGATGGGCTGACTTAGTCAATCAGCTGACTAAGTCAGTCGACTGACTAAAACTAGAGATTAGGTCGACCACCTAAGGTCATGTCGGTTCACCGAACTGACAGGTAGTTATTTGTAACCGTTATGTAATCATATATATTAGGCTGTTGAGCCAGATGAGAACTCAGTTTAGTTCTCTGTGTTGTATGGACTCATTTGTATAATATAATCTATTTATTCACATATTTGTTCTTATCTCTTGTCTCTGTTTTATATATATATGTTTTAGTGTGTATTATTGGTAACCTTATGTGATCTGTGAGATTACAACACCTACTACTTTCTGGCTTGTTTTCCATGTGTTGAAGCCTCAGTTGTGTATGTGGATGAAAAGGGTGTCTAAGGATTACAACACACGGAAAAAAACCAACCAAAGGATTCAAACAATCCCACACATGTATTTCTTTATCCTCGATTTGTTTAAAGTAGTGATCTCCCACGGATATTTCAATAGCCTCTGCTAGATTTTGAGAGTTTGATCCATAGAGGATCTGTTTTCCAAATTGGAAAAAAATATAGGTGGTACAAAGAAAAGGAAACTTGGGATATAACTAAGAAAGTAATCCTAATCTAAATCTAAACTACCTAAAGTGGATTTTGAATTGATTAGCAGGAGAACCAGAAGTGTAACCAGACCATAGTATTTTCATCCAATCAACAAAAATGCAAATCAGATTAGGAACTCATCTCCTAACTCACGGCTAATTAATAAAAATTAATTAATCAATGACTTAAGATTATATCATTTAGAGTTAACCTGCATAGCACATGTAAGTTGAAAAACAAACATATTTTGCTACAAAATTTCACCGTTCAATCACTTGCAGAAATAGATAAAGACAGTTAAAATAATAAATTCCATAAAGCTTTATCAATGCATTAATCAATAACGAAAGAGAAATCTAAGTTATAGATAAATACATCTACTAATTGCAAGTAAACACCAACATCATCTATCCATTTGAAACAATAAAAATTGAGATCTATCAATGAAATTAAATCAGACCAATGACAAGAGATAAGAAATAACAAGACTGTATTATTTCAAATTTTAGCAAGAAATTACATAAACCTTATGAAAAACCAGAGGTGTTTTTCACTCTCTCCTGTGCAAATCTTTCCTTCTCCAAAATTCCCTTGATACATTCGAGAACTACCTCTTAAATAAATATTACAAAATAATGAATTTCCCTCAAAAGGGGATTAAAAAACATAAAGAAAACTAATATCCCATAAAACCCCTCCATATTTTCCACATGCGTAACAATTCCTAAATATCAGGATAGCTGGCGGATTCAATGCCAAGTTGGACATTGCATTTGTGATCTTCAATTTCATTTTTAGTCAGTTTATGCCAAAAACGAATATAGATGTGGATTTTCCCTTCAACTGCAAATGGTTGTTTGATTAACCGATCCACGTCATCTATACTAGCAAGATCAAGCTCCTTGATCTTCTCTTTTACTTAATCTCCCCTCTATTCAACTTCTTCAACTTGTTCAATCATTAAACCTAGTGGACATGCTTTGTCAATGAGTACCATTGCAGGGAAAGATAATTCATCCATTATATTGCTTGCAACATACCACCTTCTGCTACAAATAGCTTGTTCCTTCTTTATAGATTCAATGACCATTTCATCTAGATCTTAAGATAGTCTTGATCCTCTTAAACTAGAAGTTAGTGAAAATGGTGACATTGTCTTGCTTGTCTTTCATATGCATTTGCTAGTTTGTAACTTCATCATAATATTTTGAAGCTTGTTGCCTTTTTTTAACCAGATATTCTAAAAAAATAGCCAATTTATCAAAAATCACATGAGTTTCAAAAATATTATCCAAAATTTTAAACAACTCACTGACTAAATCATAATGCTCCCTATTGGTTTGAAGAGCTAGATCCTTGAATTCCTCCTGAGAAAACTTACAAAATGAAGATGAAACTGCACTTGCAGTTGCATCTTCATGTTGTTTTTCCAACAAAACTACCTTCTGTACAAAAGTAGCATTGGTAGTCTTTTCTCTCTATAACCCATCATGAAGAACAAAATTCCTTACTTGTAATTCATCATACCTGTCCTCATGTTATCTTTTGATCTGTTCCAGTTCCTCTTTTAGTGTGACAATTTATGCCTTATGCTTATCGAATTCCCTGTTAAGGGAATTGACAACACCAAAATTAGCACCTGTAAAGGCCACTAGGACAAAAGCAGCATCTGTAGCATCCACCTATGGATCACCTGATCAATGAGTCCACCCAATTTCATTTGAAAGGGATGGATCCACATTACTCTGATCTCTATTCCTCTTTTTCCCTCTTTTCATCACTGATTTATCATATTTTATATAACAATACTCTCTCAGAGATATTACAAAATCTCCATTGAATTCATCTCTCATCTCATCAATGGGGGGTATGTCAACACCTGTGGATATCAAAGAAGAGGTCTGAGTCATAGTATGAGAAGGAATGGGCATAGTAATATGAGAGGTGAGTAAAGAGGAAGTACTACTCTAAGTAACAACCATTTCATGGGTTGAAGGATTTTCTGAAACTGAAGTTTCAATGGACGAAACCAGCACAGTAGTAGCTGGAAGTGATGATGGTGAAAGTGCTGAGGCTCTCTCCTGAACAGGAGATGATACTAAACTAAAAGAAGGAATATGTAGTGGAACTTTAAAAACTAGAGGTATAGTGGATGATGAAATGGGAATTTGTAAAGAAACAAGTGTAATAGAATGGGGTAGACATGTGGCATCATGATAGATTTGAGACATAAAGGGTGTCATGGTAGAACCAGTAGACAAGGAAGATAAGGCTATGATTAATGAGAGGAGTAAAGCAGAAGATGAGGGGCCGGGATAAGAAGAAGGTTGTGATTGTGGGAGAGCTGATGAGGACTTCCCATTGCTACCATTAAACATATTCATAAACTCTAATAAATCATTACCATTTCTAGGTTCCGCGGTGATAGGCACAGGAGAAATCCTTTTGATCCTCCTCCTTTGAATTGGTCAAATCTATAGTAGAAGCAGGGATGGATGAAACTTGAACCTTCAATTTTTTGAGTAACTTCTCCTCAATCTGGGTTTGTTCAGATTGGGATTTCTCAACAACAGTATTCACCTTAGTAGCTTAAGTTGGTTGGGAAGTTGTAATTTCTTGAGTGTCCAATGCTGAAGTCATCTTGGTCAGCTTTTGTTTAATCTGCTCTGAAGTATGTAAATCGGCTTTAACCTGCTAATCAATAGATTCCTATGGGATTTATTCCATGGGACTTTTCCCTTTATCAGTGGTTGAACTGGTCTCTATGGATGTGTCTTTGGCTGCTTGAGCCTCCTTTGCTTCTTTGTATTTCATCATATTTTATTGAATATCTAATTCCATTTCCCTGTAGTGTCAAACCCTGTCGCTAATTTCCTTTTGATACAGCAGGATTTGACTCTATTCTCCTTTAATTTTAGCCCTGGACAAAACCTCAGAGAAAGTATCAACCCCCTGATAAATGAAGTCATCTAGGACTTCTTCATGAGTGTACCCTGCTTTGAAGTGATTCTGCTTAAGGTGAAAATCAACAATCCGCTTGGGGTTATGTTGTCACTTACTGGAAAAACCTAGCTTGAGAGACACTATGTGATCACTGAGTTCAAACTCCCAGGTATAGGTTGGTATGCTTAAGGACCCAAGAGTTTGAGGAAACTTGGGCCAGACTTTCCTTTTGGTCACTGCACACTTCTTATATATACCCTCGGTGACCATCTGAAATGATATTTATTCAAGAACCAACCTGTCAAGCACAACCTTTGGTATCATATGAGCAGCATTGCTGCCAAATACCTTGATGTATGCAAATGACTCACCGACATACCAATCCCCCATTGTGGGTATAAGGGTTTTATCTTCAAGGGAGAAAGCAAGAGCTTCCTTCTTGAAAATTAGGAAATAGACTCAGCCAAGGAATCTCTCACAAATGTCATAAAATATGTTTACATAGTTGGTGTCCCATAGCTCCACATGATATATGTGTATAGGCAGGGCTGGAAGTACCCAGCTCCATCCCAAGTTTGGATAACATAACTCAGCATAAAAGATGTCAACAATGTAGGCAAAGAAAAGGAAATTAGGTTTCTTCATGGAAATAGCTTTCTGAAATTCTTGTATGGTTGTTTTGAGTTCTAAATACAGAATTGAAGACCATGGGAGAGAGTCACCTGTGGTTATAACATGATGGGAAATCAGAGCTCCTTCTTCCTTGAAGTAGGAACAATTAGGGAGACCGTAGAGCCTACACAACATTGCTACAAGCAGGGAATAGGGTTAATTAAACCATTCAATAGGGTAGAGGTCATCTTTCCTCTGAGAAAACTTACATAGTTAAATCATCCAAGACTTCAACATCTAGTCAAAATTATACCTAGACTTAGTAGCTTTGACAAAATCGGCATTAAGGAGCTGCCTAAAAGGTTTGAGAGCATAAATTTTTACAAAGTCTCAAAATGGAAATTGGCAAGTAGAAATCCAATAGTATTGTTAAAGGAATGGTCTTTTGGATTGGCATGATCAATAATCCATTTGACCGCATCGTTGTAAGGGAGAACAACAGTTCTTGCAGCAATCATGTGGATGCCAAAATCCTTAATTCTCTCATAAATGGGTTGGTCATCCTGAAAGTCTAAAAGGTGATTGTTGTCAAAGATAGAATAGATTCAAGACCAATCCAACTGGTAGGTATCACTAACTCAACCACTGGTATCAGAGAAGACACCAAAATTTGGGTCTTTGGTGAGCATATCTTTCTGCAAGTTTTTGCACTGGGTAATTCGAGGCATTTTTGAGGTTGACATGTTCTGTTGGACGTATAAACCAGAAATTAAAACTAATTTATACTGGAAAAACAATAAATAATTCAAGATAGGAAAGACTACTCGAAAAATAACCTATAACCAGAGAAAATAATGGAAAATTTTCTTGGTAAAACCTCAAAGTAAAGTCAAGCAGCGCAACAAATTACAATGGTAAAAATGGTAAAGAAATAATCAACAAGCATAACATATATATAATTTGTGGGAGATAATTAAGACTGTAGGATGAGGATAAGATCGGAGGTCAAGATCAGACTTTGTGGGATGCAGGATTAAATCACAAAATTCAAATCTTATTAATCGTTCCATAACCCGCATTCCGCATTTGCAGGATGCAGGATGCGGAATCACAAAGAAACAAAAATTTATTCAAACCTCTCCACATCCCACATTCCGCACTTTGCGGGATGTGGGATGCAAAATCACACAAACCAAACGACATATCAAATGACACCCCACATTCTGCATTTGCAGGATGCAGGTTGCGGGTTGACCAAAGCATATCTAACATAAAATTTTCCCGCATCCCACATTTTGCATTTGCAGGATGTGAAAATTTAAAACATATGACTACAAAATACTACATTCTGCAACTTGTGGGCTGCAGGGTGCGGGTTGTGGAATTGCAAAACAATCCCAAACAAAACCAACTTTCCGTGTCTTAGAAACATACAAATCAAGCATGGATTTTGGGAATTTTGGTTAAGCTAGAAAATCTCAGAAGTCAAGAAAAATGTAATAGCACCCAAGAAATGTATAAAGGATTCTACTAAGTTACCTTTGTGTGTGTAATTGGGCTCCCATGTGAGAATAAGATGGAATCTGTTGCGCCTACAACACCACGTTTTTTACCTATTTATTTATTACTGGGATTGTTTCTTTTATGATTTCAGGATTCACCTTATGTTTTGGTTGAGTGGTGCTAATAATTTTCTTCACAGTTTCCTTTGTTCTCTTCACTTAGGCAAAACTAAACTTTGATCCACTATCAGTCCTTTTCTCCTCATGGTAACATTTATCGATGATACTTGGATTTCCTCAGCCCGCTCCTCCTTGTTCAATCCTAATGTGGGTGTCGAGTCCCATAATACCATTGTGGTTTCTTCATTTTTTTCTTCTTTTTCATTTGTTTGGTGTTCTTCTAGGTCTTCCGAGTCTGTCACCTGGGCGTCTAATAACTGATTCATTACTAGATTCATTGAATTAATCCATTACAAGAATATATTCTCAGAGTGATGTTCTTGGTGAAAAGTGAGGAAATGATCCATGCCAACTTCATTGAAATTCATAACAACCAAATTAAGTAAAGGTGGTTTGGGTTGTCCACTTTCTTCCCTTTTCTTGTAGAAGGGTTTTAATGCTTTTCTTGATGAACTGGCCTCCTTATCTTTCTCCAATTATACTATCTTGTTGGATAATTTATGTACCATTTTGACCACATTTTCTAATTCGTTTGAAGATTCTTATTTGGGATTAGATAAAAGAAAAGGATTCATACTGGCCATTGGTTTTACTTCTAGTTCTAAAGTATGTTTTGCAATACTATCTAGATCAGCCTCTACCTTCTTGGATTCTTCATAATTTTCTACTAATGTAACCTTACCTGCCCTTTAAAAAAACATTTCTACAAGTGGATACAGTGTTGTAGTGTAATATTATACCAAAGACTCTTCGGTTAGTTTCATCACAACACTGAAACCATTTAACAGAGTAGTGAACCTCTGATTGAATTATTGAACCTTTTCTTTCTTCTCCATCTTCATAGACAACAATTCCTTCATGAATGTGGCTACAATGTTTTGGTTGCCAAATTTACTTATGAACACCTTTTCAAAACTATCCCAATTTTCTATTGAGTTATCCTATAGACTAAAGTACCACAAGGAAAATTTAATATCAAAAGTATATGGGAAAAATATGCAAACAACATCTTCATGTTCAATGTTTAGAATATTAAATTCGATATAAAATATTTTTAAATGATCTTTCGCAGAAACAGCTCTTATGGGATCAAATTTCGGTAACACTCTTTCTGGGTGATTAGGTAAATCATGTAATGGTGAAGCCAGGTTGAGTGGTGTTCTTGATTTTCACGTGGGTTCGTTAACAATTCTGGCCATAACTCGAGGTGGATATTGTGATGGATAATGCGGAAAGACTTGAGCTATAGGGGATTCGGGTCCCAAATGATCAAGGGGTTTAGTGATTTGCTGGAGAGATAAATCTAATAATTCTTCCAAATTTTCTACAAGCACTGAATCTTACATGTATGAGATTCTTTTCTTGGGCGCTCGCCTCCTAGTTAATGTAGGAATTACCTTCAATCCTCCCATTTTCCTTACGTAAGATCGTGAATGTCTCCAAAAATTATCCATTTCTTCAAACAGGACAACGTATAAAGGTTTTATGTTTTCTTCTTTGGAATTTAACCTTTCTTGTTATTTAGTTTCAAGAACGAACTCTTCAAGGAAAATAATTTCATATGTGGTTACAGTGGAATATTTTCTCACAAACGAATTTCCTCTGCCAGCCATGCACTGGTTTCCCTCCTTCTAGCACCATTTCTGTTCATGCCTAGACATTCCCTAGAATTGATAGTAAGGATTCTCCCCGGTAAGCGATCCCAACTAGATTGTTCACTGTTTTGTGTGGGGAATCCATCCGGTTAATGATCCATCTACCGTATATTAATTTTCTTAAGGTTCTTTCTGGTTGCAGCCCAGTTCACCATGTATGTGATTTTAGAATTAAAGGATGGAATGCAAGTTCCTAACTAAATGTATATAATTGTCAGACATAAACCACACTAGCGATTCATAGGTTTTTACCACTCCTTCCTTATTAATTATCTATTTATTCCTAAACTAAGCTAGCCATCCTATCCTATCCTATCCCCACATGGAGCAAGTTTGAATTAAGAGTAATATACTGGAAATGGTCATATAAGTATAACACATAGTTGTTCCAACACAATATTCACATTTAGAGCAGAAAGAATACCAAAGATAGCTCTAATATGATAAAACCATTTATTACTCATTTCACTCATAAACATCTGCATAGAAAGTAAAATCATTCATCACCAATGAAATAATTCAAGAAAGTTAGAACGATCTCACAGTATGTGTTATGAATGCAAGAAGAAGTAGTTTGACATTAAATGTTCCACATATTCCAGAAAAAATCTTTGTGCAGGATTTTCCCAGCAAACAGATCTTTCTTATTAGAAGAAAAATAGTTCTCTTAGAAAAATGGTCCATCCTCTATTATGCTAGAAAAAGTGATCTTCCTTTCATTTTTACCCCAATTTATATTACAACAAGAATTTTTCTTCTAGTGACTCTTCATTCACCCTAACCCTAGAAATTCCCAAAATTTGTCATTTAATGCTTACATAGGAAAATGCAAAAAAAACAAATTATGTTAAAAGACAAGAAATTAGGTGGGCAGTGCCACGCTGGAAATATATGCTTCACATGCATTAGCCTCTTCATCTATGGTCTTGTAATTTATAGGATACAATACTTGCAAGGTCACTTCATGGATTGACAACTATGTTTCTATATGTGCCACCTCTTATGTTGCAATCTTACAAATGTCTTCCTGGAGGTATGCATTAACATAAGCCTATCCAACAAAGTGGTGAATGTCTTCTTCTGTGAAAGTATCCACTTTTCTGATATAATCTTTATATTCCTACAACCTATCTTGCAACTGTGCCATGAATTGGCCTTTTCTGGAACCTCAGTTATCTTCTAAACCAAAGGGAAGTGACACTTCTCAAGGAATTGATGGATTTTCTTTTAAATTTCCTAGTACTTTTCTATGGTTTTAAGAATCTTATTGTTTATTCTCCTGGAATATTTCCTACAAAATTCCAAAAGTGTCATTTTTGACTTTAGGTATTCCATTGTCTTCTGGGGCAGATCGTTAGGGAACTTTGAATTAGTTTCCCTCCAGGTCATTTAGCTTTTAACCTTCTCTACGATGTCCAACAACCCTTTCCTGAATGTCAGTGATTCTGTCGCGATCACCTTCTTTCTTTCCATTATCAACCTCACCTTGTAGATTTTTTCCTGTGAGGATTACCTGAGAATGAGGCATCTGTTCCTAAATCTCGCAGGCTTGATCACAAAATAGAGTAATGTCTTTCCTTTTCTTGTCTACTAACTCCAGCTGCTTTACCAAAGATTCCTTCTCCTTAACCAACTATTCCACCCGAGTTTTTAACTCTTCGACATATTGGTTTGCAACCAACTCTCTTGACTTTAATTGATATATTCAAGCTTCAAAGTAATTATTTTCTCCTTCCATAATCACTAACTGTACATTAAGTGCATGATTTTGTTTCCATAATCTGGTATTTGTTCAATAGTCTCTCCTTTTTAGAGAGAATGAAACCATGTTTCCTCTTTAATTCTACCCCTTCTCCTTGCATTTTTAGCAGATTATCTTTTAATTTGAGCATCTTTTCTTTGTTTTGCTCTACGTAATTTATTAACCTGTCAACATTGTTAGCACTGGCTTAGGAAGCTGCTATGTTTACCGATGCCATGAATTTTTGGTCCTTATCAGTACCTTCCATAATATTTTTCTATGTGACGGTAACCACATCGTCTTGAGTACCCATTTTTAATCTCTTCTCAGGCCACCTCATGATGGTATTTCTTGTTTTATAAAAACTAATGGTGTCCAAGCGAGACACAATGTGCTTCTTTGACAGGATGAATAGGGTGAGTTCGAGTTCCTCAAAAGGAACGTGGCCACTAGTAATTGTTTCACTTGTTGCACCAGGAGGGTCCTGGTCCATGTATTGTGTGCCAATGGGTTCATTCTGGGCCGCCTCTTTGTCTACAACTTCCCTTATATTATCTTCTTCATCTTTCCTTTTAATCTCTTTTATTTCTTCCCTTTCAGCTACTTCCTTTCTCTTCCATTCTTCCTCGTCTTCTGTTTGTGTTCCCTCTTCAGTTTCTTTCTGTAATCTTTCTTCTTCTTCTTTCAACCTTTGGGTCCCCTCTTCCTGCTTCTTTTCATATTCCTCCTTTCATTTTTGAAGCCTTGACTCCAATGCTATACTGATAGTCTAGGTGGCATTGGAAGCTCTCTTCTAAGTGAAGTGTTTGTTTAATTTATTCATATTATTTTCCCTTTTGAACACTTCTTCATCCTTGTCGAAGAAGTTTGCATACTAAAAATGTAATTTAACCATTACACAATGTTCAATGACATTCTTCCTCCTATATTTCTCATAAAAATCTTCTCTCCAAAATGGAATAATTCCATATCCTTTACAAAATATTCAACCCCTTTTATTCTTGAACATTTATATGCTCCGATACAAGATGAAAATGGAGGAAATGAGTCCTTTTTGTGATCATGCAATTAGCTACCAATCTCATTTATGAACACTTGCCTCACATATTCATTGTGAACTACATAGTCTATTGCGTATATAGGAAAAAGGGATGAAGCTTGGGAACAACCATACATTCTTATGTGTGTTCCCTCCAATGAGAAGTAGTAATCCCCATATTCACTGATGACTATCATTGCATTTTCATAAAAGAAATTTGGATCTTCATGGAAAACTATCTGGCAGAGAGGCATGAGGAATTATTCACATATAAGTTTATAATAACTCGCATATTGATGGGCCCACAACAGCTAATAAGCCATGTATATGGGTGATTCAGTTCTATTCTAGATGCATCCCAACTTATGAAATGGGTTCCTAGATAGTATGCAATCTATGAGGTATGAAGACATGCATAATTATGCCTTCCTTTGGGTTAACCCTCATTGTGCAGCTGTGATACATTATGAAAGGCTATCCGAGATGATGTCTGCCCAGTCAAAGATTGTGCCCTGAAAGGCTATGTAGTAGATCAAAGGCACCCAATTTAGCTTGTAAATAGTCCCATTTGATCTGCCAAAAATCATGCTCAACAATAAAACTATGATTTTAAAAGGAGCCCTTAATCTTTGACATTCGTATTCCCCACTTTCTTTCAGTCCCAGTTGCTTCCCTGATACTATCATTTTATTAGCATATTCCAAAGGGTATATATTTATTCCTTTGATCAAATATCTGGTCATCGTGACCTAGAGTGGTGTTAACTTATATGACACTGCTATATGAGCTAGATGGAATGAGGAAAAAATATCCCCTTTGGCGTCATAAATTGTTCTTGACGTGGGATCAGCTTGTGGTAGAATCCACCCGATCACCTATGAACAAGGAAAGAGTTTTGGTCATGTAGCAGCTTTGGTGATGCCTGAATTTTTTATATTTTGATACAAAACCATATCCTTGAGAACTATATTAGGAATATCCTGGTATCGTATCATTGGATACAGTTCCCCCCATTTGAATTCTAGGGAAATCCCTACTACTATTTTTTTGTCTCCAAGCATGGTTTCTTTTCTGGTGTCTAGTATGACTTCCACGTCTGAGTCTTCTCTGCTCACCATAGAATTCTTCTAGGTACCCCTCTTCGACATTTGTTAATCCTATTCAATAAAGTTTGTCTTCACACTCTTCACAGCGAGGCAGTTCGATTCAGCGTAGAATGGATCGACCTATGATACATGAACGCAAGAATAATGGAAAGTGAATTCAACTAGTAATAATATAATCGATTTAAACAAATAGCCAAGGATATATTTTATAAAATGACATCGTCAATCAGTTTATGGGAATAAATGCACCATTGTATTCCCTTTTAAAGCACCATATCACTCTTTCCTTGAAAAGAAGAACACCAAGAATAAACCTACTACAAATTCCTCTCTCCTCACCCAATTCTCAAAGTTTGATTTATAAGGTAATGTGGATAAGTGGAATTTGAGATCAATATGACATGCGAGAGAGATATGATCTCAGTAGAAGATATCAAATCTCTCACGTTGGGATTGAAACTGGATTTTGGTCTTCAGATGGAATGGAAACCGTATTACTCCAAAATGGATCTGTTCCCACCTAGGTGATTAATTTTTTGGTGAAAGGTGTCTTGTATATGGGAAAATATCCTTTAAAACCCTAGAATAATGAGTCATAAATATTTCTTTATGCAGGTGGCCTTGTACCTCCCAAAATAACTACTGTAAAGGTGGTCATCTCTACTTAAGTTGTTGGTTTATAAATGGTTTAAAATAACCTTTCTTCCCCACATCAACATTCTGCATCCATACACATCGTGTTGGCACTAAGGTAAGGGAAATTGTTCAGTGGTAAGCTACATATCACTACATCAAATAGGTAAGATCCAGTTCCGATGTTGTTAACAACATGAGCAGCTGTTCCAATCCTAGCATTAGTTTAAAAATACCTAATTCCTCAACATCACAATTAAAAGGATTTTCAATTTTAATGTTTGCATATTGTTTCCCTATAAAATTACGGCGATTATTTACTGGATTTCGGTACTCAAATCCAAGTATGGATCCTGGTACTCGATACAAGAATTGACCCTAACATGCTAGAAGTTTTCCAATCCTAAAGAAAGGGAGCGATGAATGAGAGTTAATTATACCAAATCCTGAACCTATCACTAATGGTTGGAGTCTATCCCTGAGAATAAAATAACTGACCTATGATTGTGAGGGCCAAACCTTTTGATTTTATTTTTCATACCAATTCTGCACCTTTATTGGAATGTTACTATCGCGTATATGAGCAGAAAATCTGAACATGAGACCTCGCTTCGATGTCACATTTCAAGTTTCTCCAAAATTTGTCGCCATCACTGGATGATTTCTATCGATTTCATGCTTGTGGGAAAAATGATCTTTCAATTCCGATTGTTTCGGTGGAATACACCCAAATGCTCTGAAATTTTGGTTCTTGTCGTTCAATCAGGTCACCTTGTTGAGTTCTTTCGACCATGTCGACATCACTCATCGAGTTCCCTCAAAAAAGAGAGAGGATGAGAACTTAACCTTTTCCTGTTGATAGTGTCATATTAAATCGCGTAGTGCCTCCTATACATCGGCTAAAATTTCCAAGTGCCTCCGATACATCAGCTCAAATTTCCAAGTTCCTCTGATATATCAGCTCAAGAATATGAGTTTTACTTAGCCAAAAAACCTTCTTTACTCATTCCTTCATGAAAACTAAGTGTTCAAGGGTGAACTTCTTCAAGTAAGAAAACTAATGTAAGTATGCTTCTAAAAAAGTAAAAGGAGGGGCCCTAAAATAACAAATTTTTGGGGAAGTAGTTGCAGTAGAAACACCAAGAAGGGAAGTGAATTATTATCTTGAGTTTCCATTGTGAATTTGATGGGATCCGATTGGCTATTGAGGGGAGGAAGAGATTTGTGGATGACACTAATGTCATCTATCCACATGGGAAGGAGAATGTGTATTGTTTCTTAACCGACCTCAATAGCCAATCATATCACATCAAATTCACAATGGAAACTCAAGAGAATAATTAGATTCCCTTCTTGGATGTTCTTATCATGAGAAAGAATGATGGCTCTCTTGCACACCATGTATACCGGAAGAGGACACATAATGAAAAATATCTCCATGCAAGCTCACATTCTGTACCTTCCCAAAAAATCGGTATCCTGAAAACCTTGGCCACTAGTGCCGTGTGGATTGCGAATAATGGCCATCTTGATAAAGAATTGAATCATCTCCATATTTTTCTTCAAAGTAATGGTTACAATACATGGGACATAAATAGAGCCTTCAAGAAATATTTAGAAAATAATATTCAGGAACCGGTTAATAAGGATGAAAGCATAGGCGTGATATTCTAGCCATATATTCAAGGAACTATAGATAGGATATCCAAAGAACTGAGGAAAAAACATATTAGGACCACCTTCTCTCCTCCACACTCGTTGAAAATTTTACTTGAGAAAACAAAATATCTGGTGGATTCAAAGCTAAAAAAGGGGTCTACTCTATTCCCTATTATTGTGGAAAACTATACATTAGTGAGACCGCTCGCTCCATAAAGGTGAGATTGAAAGAACATCACTTGGACATATTGCTCAATAGAAAAAAATCTCAGTAGTGGCTGACCAATCCATCGAGAGTAACCATTATATTTTCATTGAAAATGCCAAAGTCATAGCCACCGAAGAGCATTAAAGTGAGAGACGAATCCGAGAGGTGACAAAAATTGAAAAGCACCCTAATAATTTAAATAGAGATGATGGTTTGTTTCTTAGTGATATTTTGAAACCTCTCATCCAAAAATTAAGAAATAATGAGGAACTAATTAGTTAATTGAATCTTAAGCTCCCAGGTGATCCAATAGTCAATTACTCATCTATGAAGGATGGTGCCTCCCCTATTCTCACAATTCCTCCTGATGAGGGACTCTTCTTAGCAATCTGAAACGTACATCAAGTACATAAAAAACACACAGGTTTCCATACCAAAATACTCAAGATATTTACTTTCTAATGGGATTGATTCATCGAGGAGTGAGGGAGTCTATTCACCCCAAAAGGGTGTGGTTTGTACTATTTGGGGATTGATCGAAGGGTATTGCAATGAGGATGAGGATGCTTACAAATATATTCAAATCATGGTGAGGTGTCTACAAGAATTGAGTGTTTAGGAATTAACAGCGGTGGTGTTGTGGATCCTGGGGCCTGCCTCATTTCATAGGATCAGTAGTGCGAAACCACTGTTGGTAGAGTGAGTGTTAGATGGCGAGAAGGTGGCATGGGGGCCAATGCTATGGGAGAGAATCATGGCCCAACTAGGTGAGCTTCATCGGGGAGATGGAATGAGTACTTTCCACATGTGAGTGTCCTATGTTCCTTGTTTTTGGAGAGTTTTCCTTCTCTGATTCCATTGGTTATAGTACCACCACAAGACCCTCTAGAGATGTGGATGGTATAGTGGGGGGCTATGATGCCTTTTCTAGGAGGTGGTGAGGTGGGAAAATATTATACCCCTCACTTTATGTAGGTGCGGTTGCAGAAGATTGGGTTGATGGAGCATTATACATGGAAATGGATGAACTATACTAGGGATTTGGAGCTACCTCATCCTTCCAATGCTTGGGTTAAGATAGGTACGTAGTCATTTATGTTTGAGCATGATATCTATTTATTTACATAATTTGATATGAGTGTGTGTGTGTGTGTGTGTCAATGAGTTTCTTTTTCTCTATGTGATGCAGATGTTGGACTGGTGGCACCATTGCATTCCCTTCCTTGATGCCATCCACGGGTTGAGGGTGTAGGGTTGACAGGGACTATGAAATTGTTGGGGTAGTAGTAGGTGGTGGTGCTGTGGCTGGGGGATCTAGTGGTGGAGATGCAACTATAGCCTTGACAGAGTTAGAGATGTGCTTCATCGAGATAATTGTGGTAATTGATTATCAAGAGATCAAGGATATTAGTAACGAGGAGTTAGCATGAAATTTTATCTCCCAGGTGTGTGTGGACCAAGTTAACGGGTCGTGATGAGTAGAGTGGTTATTGAATTCCATGTTGTATGGGTGGTATAAGGTAGAGAGGGGCCTCTCTTGTGGCAGAGACCATGACATGGATCGGTACCAACTCAAGGGCCATATCAAAAGGTAGCTAGAGGTGACGTTGTAATGACCTTGGTTATCGTGGGGCCTTGCGATCTGACATGTGGTGGAGAAGCTTAAGTGTTGGGCACTCTTGGTATTTTTTTATATAGGAAAGAGATCCCTCTTTTTGTATATGTGTTATGATAGAGTGTATGGGAGGTGGATTTATGATGTATCCCCAATAAGGAACATTATTATTTTTGTATATACCCTATGGAGGACCATTTTGTACATGACACTTTTTTGATGATATATATATATATACCAGTTTTGGGAAGCATATATTGTTTCTCTTTTGTATGATGCATCGATGTATGATGATTATGATGTTTTGTTTTATATGGTGATATGATCTATGTTTAGTAGTAGTAACTTTCACATCATGTTAGATTGACTATTAACATATGATTATTTCAATAGTTGGTGGTGCATTGGAAACTATTCATCTCGCACATCATGTTCAATTTGCTCATAGTTTGGACAGTACACTCAACATTGCCCCAATATCCAATGATTTTGGAATGCACTGGAAACTATTCATCTCACACAACTAGTGGTGGAACCCACACCCCCCCCACTAATTGTGGTAGCTTCCATCAATGTAGTTGCCACAGATGTAGTTACAAAAATTGTGTCTCTTGAATATCATGTTCCTGAGACTCCTACATCACCACATCCACCACCTATTCATATCATCCATGATATCCAAGATAATGGGTGCAAATCTTGTAGAATCCATCACCATATGATTCCCATTCGTAGTAGACCAACCTACCCTAAAACTACAACACCTCTCCTAACACCAAGCCTCATTCCAATAAGGGGATCTAGTACAACCGTATCCAGTTGGAATGTTAAGAGTTGAATCTGACTTTCATGTCGAATGATAAATATAAATAATATAATAGAATATGGTTGTAAAATTACAATAATGCTCGCATTTATAAGGCTTAAGCAAGCATAGTGAAGAGTTCCTCCCTTTCACTAGTAACTTAATAATCTATTTATTTATAAATAATATTATTACTTCAACACTAGTGGAAAATGAGAGATTAGTGACCAAAAAAATGACCAAAATCCGCATATCAATGACCACTTTTGGTTTGGTGATCGCTGGTGGCTAATTTGCGGTCTTTTATTACATGACCAAAATTGGTCATTTTTATTTTGGTCATTTATAGCTTATCGGTTGGTCATTAATTTGGTCATATATTTGAATCAATGACCAAATATATGACCAAATTAATGACCAACTTAATGATCACATGACAAGCTAAAATATGACCAAATTTGGTCGCGTAATAAAAGACCATAAATTAGCCACCAAAACTGATTTTTGGTCATTGATATGCGAATTTTGGTCATTTTTCTGGTCATTTGTATTTCATTGTTTGGTCACATGACAAGCTAAAATATGACCAAATTTGGTCGCGTAATAAAAGACCATAAATTAGCCACCAAAACTGATTTTTGGTCATTGATATGCGAATTTTGGTCATTTTTCTGGTCATTTGTATTTCATTGTTTGGTCGTGTATCTCTCAATTATTGGTCATTTCATTTGCGAATTTTGGTCATTAATCTCATTTATTGGTCACTAATTTAGTCATTTTTAGTCGCTTTATGTATGGTCATTATATTTTAGTAGCTTGAATGGTGTCCATTATTAATCAATATAAATTTTTAATATGATATTATCATTTATGTTTAAATTA
>LPNX011131080.1:46736-80924 GCA_001517045.1 Pseudotsuga menziesii | reverse complement strand
TCAGGTACCTCAGAACATGCTTTGCAGCAATCAAGTGAACACTTCTCGGATTTGTCAAGTACTGGCTCAAGGTGTTCACAGCAAAGCAAATGTCTGGTCTCGTGTTCATCAGGTACATCAATGATCCAATCATCTGACGATACATCGTAGCATCAACTGTCTCTGATGAATCATCACTCAAAAGCTTCATGTTCGATGCCATAGGTGTGGTCATGCAGTCCATCATCCTGAACCTATTCAAGATCTCTACTACATACTTCCCTTTTCCAAGGAATATTCCATCTATACTCTGCCACACCTCCATACCTAGAAAGTAGTGCATCAACACATAACAGGAGCATCACTGGTCTTCTGCATTCAACCTTAAAGCAATGGTTGAAATCCGCTTTACTCTCAGTAAAGCCTAGAGTCATCAGTAATCTGCCCATCATGTTGTACCATGTCGAACCTCAAGATATTCTGTAGTCACTCCCTCTGAAGCGGAGCGTCATACTCCCTTTGTCTTCCATACTCTATGCACTGAAACATTCTGTACTAGAGTGACAAGTAGCTTCCTATGCTACTAATATTCTATGTGACCATCAAGTGTATAGACTTGCATCTTCAACCTTGTAGAAAAGGTTAAGATCTTCATCAAGCTTATCATGTATGTGTTATCCCATGGGTGTCTTCTGAACTCGTACAAGGCCTTCTTTCATTTGCACACATGATTATGCATGTTATGTGACTTCACTTACAGTGGCTACAAATATCTCTTCTTAGTTTTTGTCTTCTTTTCGTGAGAAGCCTCGTGCTACGAATCTTGCTTTGTATCCCACAATGTTTTTATCTATTGCATGATGGAACTATGAACTTCTCTTCAGGTCTCGATACTGCATCCTAGACATCATTCTTCTTGAACTGGTCTTCCCTTTCTTCTTGGTGGCTGGAAGGTTCTGCATCAATGATGTTATTGCACTCGTCATATTATTCTTTGTCTTTGAACTATCGTCACTTGTTCTTCGGAACAAGTCTTCATTCTTCTTTGCTTGTAGGCAATTATGTATGCGATCTTTCCTACAATTCAAATGCATTTGTATGGTTAGAAACATTTCATAAGTAATATTTACACTCGTAAGTTCTTATGCATAAATATATGATCATGCAACTACTTTAGCCAATACAACATTCATCCATATCTCACTGAAACTTTCTAGATGCCTTCCATCTCTACCAGGACAACATTGCGATTGTGTACTAATCCAATATTTCAGCAAAGAGGTTTCATTCTAGATAAGTAGCAATGGAGAGTTGTATAGCACCATGAGCTACTTACCCATCACATGCATATTAGTAGTATACTGTCATTAATGCAAACATCCTATCATGCATAATATATAAACTGAATATAACAAATGCATAACAAAACAATATCATGAAATGACAATTGAATACTTATCTTTATTTGTTTTGTGGGTAGACTCCTTCTTGAGCCTTCAGCTTCATCGTCTTCTTCATTCATAATAGCATCATTTCTTATCCAAATGCTAGGATGGATAAGAGGTTCTTCAATATTTGAGTCCTTCATGTTCTTCATCGTTTGAGGGATCTTATTTGGATGGTAAGAGCTTGATCTTCAGTTGCTTCCATCTTCTCTTCTCTTCTTATGAGTCGAGCTTCTTCTTCTTCCCAAATTCTACTGAAAGTAATCACTTCCTTCTGGCACACATTCCTCGCATGAATGAATCCCATGATCCTGGGAGGCTATTCAAGGTGGCCATCACCACTTCTGCATTCTTGACTTCTTCTTTTACCGCTTCAAGTTGTTCTTGATTTGAGAGACTCTTATGACTGCATGGTCTCCGCATTCTAGATCTTCACATTCTTCAACTTGTTTCTTAAGGTCATATTCTAATTTCTGTTCTTCCCTTCAAATAGCTTGGTCAAGGAATCAAAACATCTTTGGTGTCTTTAAGGAAGATACTTGTAGTACAAGTTGATCCATGACTAAATCAACCATGATATTCTTGGCCTTGACCAAGTTCTTCTTGATTAAGGCTTTGAGCCTCATCTCCCTCTGGAACTGGAACCTCTCTACTCATGTAGGTGTCCAATCCATTTTCTTCAGAGAGATCAAATACTTCTATGCTTGGAATTTGTCAACTTCAACAAGCTTTTCATCAAGATGATATGATAGATTACTTTGAAATGATAACCTCAAATTAAAATAGCAAAGGATTAGATCTTACCGATTTGAGGTGTCCATCCTGGTTCCGTAGTTGGTTGATCTAGGGTTTGTCACAGAAACCCTAATTTTTGAAACTTGGAATATTTCAAATATGATTGGATAGAAAGATAGATCTCTTCAAATGGAGTTGTCCAATGTACTCCTTTTCTGAAAACAGTGGAGGGAAGCTCTCGGAACAGGAAGCCCTAGATTTCAAATTTCTTCTACATAAATGCCTGTTATTGTTTCTGTGATATCTCCGAAATTATTGATCCTCTATGTCTAAAATTTCTCACTGAGGTAACCTCACCTGTCCCCGATATAAAACCATAGGTTTCATCAAAATTGGTTTTACCATTTGGTATTTATTATCCTTTTCCCAAGGTGACCTGTTACAGGACTGTTCAGAACAACTAAGTTGTACGGCATGCTACGTGTCACTGGTTGATATTCTGAGTCTGATATTTGGACCACTGAAATTATAGTCCATGCCCTTTCTAGAACATCATCAGGAATTACATTTGGACCTTTTTATCCCAAGATATTGCAATTCTCCCCAGGTGTCCTGTTTAGGGATGAATTCTGGAAGAGGCTGGAACCCTAACTTGGAGGGATCATATCTCCCAGAATATAGCGAATCTGAGGCTGATTTTTGGACACAGTGTTAATCAGTATTATATATTCGGCCCCTGAAATTTCAGCTTCTATGACTTCACCAACCTTGGAATATAGTGAATGTACCAAAACTTATCAGTTTTAGTATTTAGGGTTTTTCCTAGCTCGGGGTCAAACTAGGGTTTGACTTTCCTGGAGTTTCACCCAGCCAAATTTTTTGATCCAGGTCTCTAAAATTTGGTTTTGATGAGGAGAAAAATCCTATGCTGGTCTCACTCAAAAATTCCTCTTCTGTAGAAATCCCTAATTTCCGTATCGAAAATTAAAAATGCTCGGAATCAAATTCTGCTTTGATAGAAAGTTGCGCCCTTCAGTGGAGAGTCAACCTAGCATACTTTTTCTGATGGATTGTGGAGAGAGACCCAAAAAGTAAGAATCCCTAGCTTCTGTAGCTGCACAATTTCTTCTTCTCAGGTTAGCTCTGATACCATGTTAGTTTTTCATCATATAAGCTAGCATTATGATCTTAGGATCTTTTTACTGAGAAAATAACAAGCACAGCAATAAAACATAAGCACATCACAAGAGACAAGAGACAAGAGACACAAAGAGTTTTCCTCAGGGAAACCATAAAGGAGAAAACCCCACAAATTCCTCAGAGATAGAATCAGCACCAAAACAGTAAGATGCACTCCCGACAGCAGTAGTCTTCTTCTTGTCTAGTCCCAATGTATTTCCTTCCTCACTAATGCGCCACACTTAAGTGAGTGAGTGATATGTTGCAAGTGATAAATAGAGAGGCTCTCACTCTCTATTTATATTCTTCCGTTCACTTGAAGTGCACTCAATCATGTCGGCCTAACTTAAAAATTACTTACTAGAGCCTACATCTCTATGAGTGTATAATAACCCTAGTGCCTCGAAACTGTGGGGACTTTAACAATGACTTGACATGACTTAATTACATTATTGATCCTCCCGATAGGAACATCGGGGCATGACAACATGGCTCAAATACATAATAGAAACATCCCGGAATAAACATCATGTTACAATACATACGATACATAGATGAATACATTCTGAAGTTACATATACATCAACATAGCTTCCAGTGGCTTAGGCGAACATCTCAACGGTTCATTAGCCACCGAAAAGCCCAGCTTTCGATAGCTTGAAAATTGGACTCAGGACTACCTTAACCACCAAAATCTCATTGACTCCGTTTTTAAATGAAATTTTTGAAGATCGGCTTTCGATGGTTTAGGCGAACATCTCAACGTTCATTAGCCACTGAAAAGCCCAAATTTCGGTAGCTTAAAAATTGGATCCAAGACTACCTTAACCACTGAAAGCTCCAAAAGGGGAAAATGGTTAGTGAATCCATCACAATCAGACATCATCAGCATGAAGAGTGCCACTATCAAGCACTTAACTGCCTAAAATACTAGATCTACATTCAATCATGAGTTGGTAGGAGGCGTCATCTTGAAAGAAAGGTGACATATCTAAACCCTAACCCTCTCATCCCTACACCTGTCCCACGACTATAATTGAACCACCACAAAGCCTTAAAATCCAGTTATAATAATTACAGAACTGACGAGCTCACGGTTCTCATCAGAATTTACTATCAATTTGCTCAAATTCCAATTGAACAACTAGTCCCCTCAAAATTATCACCCTCTCCTCAATTCACTCCACATTTCCTGCATGCATCCTCACTGATCCAATCCCTCCATGGATCCAACATTGTAATATCCTTCCCTAGGGTTTGAATTTCAATTTTGCAAGTACAGAAGAACATTCAAAAGATGAAGAGAGGAGGAGGACCTGCCCTAAGACAAGAGCTGGGTGACATTGGTTACCTAGAAGCACATCCAGAGGTATGTTAGCTATTCAAAGATGTAGGCTGCTACAAATTTTTTTTAAAAGGTTCAAGGATCTCATTAGCTAGTGGTAGAAGCATTTTCCCTCACATTTGATGGCTCAAAGGCGGTAATTGGCAAAGAGGAATTTCAGGTGGATGAAGCTTTGGTAGTTGAAGTGACAGATCTCCCAAGGACTGCAGAGAGCTGGCTTAAACCACTATCACAAAGAACATAGAATTTAGGTCTTACCTACAACCTAAACACAAAGACCTCATATGGAAGAAGAGCATACCAACATCCTAGCTAAAGGAAAAGTGTCAGCACCTGTTGAAATCAATCCTAGTCTACATAACCTGTGAGGGAAGATATAATAGGGTGATGATCTACCACTTCAAACTAATGAAAAATTTCACTGGAAGGAACCCCCTGAACCTACCTTTTTACCTCACCAAATACCTGACTAAAATGGCCCATTAGGTTAGGGCCGAGCCAACCAATATTGCAGGAAGGTTATATCACCATGGCTTGATCAAGATAATTGTCCAAGAGATTTTGCAAAGGAGAAACATCGCCTGGACATTATTTGTATTCTGGAATGAGTTTGACACGGGATTGCAGCCAGAGGACAAAAATAACTCCCCTTCAAAAAGGTCTTCCACCCCCAGAAGTGACAAAAGGAAGAGGATATCCATCTCCCCAATTGCAGTTGACAAGAACTCTCCAGCTTTTAAGAAGGCCAAAAAGAACCTAGACTTCAGTAGCAGAACATAGAAGGAGGAGGCTCCAGCATAAGGTAAAAATATCCTCAACTTGCCATACACTAATTCTGAGGATGAAGAGGAGTAGGGAGTTAACCTAACAAAGCAGGTTGCAGCAGAGCATGAGGAGCTTTCCTCAGCTACACCAAGGGAGGATCTAGTTGAACAAGTGACAGGGGATTCCTCTAGCAAACCTAGGTCCCAGAGAATCAACCAACTATTAGGGAAAGTATATGAATTAGAGGTATTAGAGAGAGAAATCAAAAGAAATAATGCAAGATTAATCAAAATAAATATTGAATTGCATGATTCTCTTCTAGAAATGAGAGGGATGTATATCTTGCTGCAAAAACGAAATATGAGATTAATGAAGGACAATGCCAGGATCTACAGGATTATCAGACTGTTGAGGTTGCAGAAGAATAATTCAAACCCTAAATCTCAATCTCACCTTGTGCTGGAAACCCTAGCAGAGGCAGCAATAAGCTTTCAGGATCCGGAGATAGCCTGTGATGCTGCTACTATTCCAAACCCTATGCAGGTTGCAGAAATACTAGAAGGTCAGAATTGAAGTTGTAAATACTCAGGACGAAGTGTGATTAAAAGTTTTATTAAATTTTGAAGAAAAGAGTTTTCGATGGCTTAGGCAAACACCGCAGTTGTTCATTAGCCACCTAAAACAGAGCTTCCAGCAGCTTACAGAGCCAGAAAGTTTCCTTCTTAGCCACCGAAATCACATAACAGTGCAAAAAGGCATAGTTCCACATAGAACCGACTTTGGTTGATGCAAATACCTCATGGATAATTTATAAGGTTGAAAATTAATTGAAGGCTCCAGTATCTTGGGTCTATTCCAGTTTTGAAGGTGCTAGCGAGGTGAAGTAAGGTCATAAACCCTACCTACTTTGACAAAGTGTGACTTGTGTGCTAGATAGCAAGTTCGAGTTCTAATTCACTGTTCACTGCAGTTATTAAAAATTTCGAGGAGTAAGAAAGTGTTGGAGTTACGTAGATTAGCACTTAAGTTAGGGTTTTTGACCTATTTTTTGCAAAACAGTTAAGTTTATCTATTTTTAGTAAATTCGATCCAATTTTTCAGGATCTGAAATAAATTTTGTAAAGGCTATAAATCCTCTGACTAATGTTGAAGCAAAGGTTTGAATTCGAAGATTGTTAGACACTTATTTTATTCAAGCTTCTCATGTGCTTCATCATTTAATTTAAGCTCTTTTGCCATTATATGTTCAGGTTCCATCTCTTTTTTGTTCTGTACTTGTGCTTAGATGTTTGATTCAGGTTTATTCTTTTTGTCTAATACCAGATAGATGTCATCCTATCTCTATGTTTATGAGTTGAATTGCAAGTATATTTCCTTGTTATGATTAGCCATTCATCTGTGAGTGCCTTATATATGAATCTGCCAACATAGTGAGTTCTTCATTTATTCACCTTTAATACAAACCCTCTTAACATTGATAGTTAGAAGCCTTATATATTTGATTGAGTATTATGCATGTCTTGAGTGAGTGAGGTCTTATTGGTCATCTGACTTGATCCATCTAGAAAACCATTAAAAATATTGAAGTTACTAGGCATCCTCAAGCTAGAACCTAGAGGAGTTTCCTGGAGAGCTAACACAGTGGATAAATTCGATGACTTCGGTTATGAATCAATTGTTAGGTGCCCAGCTGGCAGATCCAGAAGAAGAAGAATACCAAAAAAATGAGCCAGAAGAAACAAAGGAATAAACCATGATGGTATTATGGGATTGGGAACCAACATTGGGGTTGAGTGAGGATGAGCAGGCTGAGGAAATTCAAGTGTCATCAGTAAATATTACAACTAGGAGTGAAGGATCGGTAGTGGATCAAATGATCAAATTTTAGTGTTTCTCAAGATTAGAAGAGCAAAGGAAACCATGAATAAAATTATCAGCACCAATCAAACACAACATAAGTTGAATCTGGTAAACATAAAAGAAACAAGCCCATTGATAACTAAATATGTGAAAACCTTGGCAAACAAACCAGAAGCTATTAAGAAAAAAATGGAGGAATTTAATATGGGATACGACATTGTGAAAGATATTAATAAAACTAAAGCGAATATTTCAGTTTTTGAATTATACAATCTTCCTCAACAAATAAAGAAATTATTAGAAGCATTTGACCCTCAGCCCAGTAGTACCTCAGAGGATGAATTAGACACTGAGATAAATGAAGCAAGCATTGGTGGTAAATCAAAATCTCAGACTTTACCTTTCCTATTAACGTTTGAAATTTTTAACTGCCATATGCATAATTGTTTGGTAGATTCAAGAGCCTCGTCCAATGTTATGTCACTTTCTATTTGTAAAAATACTAATGGTCAACCAACACCACCCCCTTCGAAGATTATTCAACTAGATAGGTATGTTGTTAAGGTCATAGGGGAGATGAAATATGTGCTAATAATATTATCTGTAGATCCGAGAGTTTTCCAATTCATCGATATAATGGTAGTGGATATACCTGAGGCTTATAGTTTCATATTGAGCAGGGAGTGGTCAACGAAACTTAACACTTATTTTGCAACTGATTGGTCTCACATGTGGCTGCCATACCAAAATAGTCAAAATCATATTAAGATACTGAGAGAACCGCATGTGAAGTAGAATGTGACTCAGTTGGAGGGAAGAACGAACCAGTGAATTTCTCATCTTCATTTTTGGGAAATTATTTTTTAGAGCTTAAACCAGGGAATTATCAAGTCGGGGAAGTCATTCAATAAGTAGGCATACAATCTGATCTCCTTCAATTTTCACGTACTGATGATATTGATTGTAATATAGTAAACTTAGTTACTAATGTAGGCAATGCTACTAACCCAATAGATTTAGAGGATAGATTTTGGATTTTGAATTTTGATGGTTCTAAAACATAAGACCGATCAGGGGCCTGTTGTGTCCTTGTTGATACTGGAAGTGATAAACATTACCTCCCTTGTAGGCTAGAGTTCGAATGTAAAAATGACATTGCAGAAGCTCTATTTCAAGGTATGAATAAATCCATTGAGTTAAATGTAAAAAAATTGAAGGTTTTTCATGACTCTGGAGAAAATCCCTTTCAACAACAACTTAGAGAAACACACCCTAAGTTGTAGCCTTTCATCCAAAAGGAGTTGAAGAAACTTGGCCTTTCAAAAATTTAAGATTTACAAAGACAAGAAGAGAGTCTTCCGTTAAATGACCTCGTTCTCCAACATTACTTCACTTAGGTTGTAGGAACACTTTGTACATAAACAAATATTTTATTTTCTTGGTTCCTCAATTAGTTTTTCTTCTCTGATTTACTTTGATTCATATTTTTCTTGTTATTTTCTTATAATAAACCAGCTCAATATTGGATGCCTAGAAACATAGGAATCTAAATAATCTAAAAAGTATTTGAAAGTTGAGAACTGCTTATGGTAAAACATGTGTGGTAAGATTCGATCAAATATGAGATTTTTTAATAATTGATAGACTGTAGAAAGGGGAGCTAATTACAAGTCCACATTGCAGTCATTATAAACCCTATAAAATAACTAAGACTCATGAAGTCTAGAGTACTATCTTGTGGCTCCATCCATTCTCACACTAATATCTGTCTTAGGAAGTATACCATGATAAGACCCACGGAAAGGAAGCAGTTCTGACGGATGTATGGCATTCAAAATAATCTCATGCTACAAATCAAAAGACAAAAAGGCTTATATTAAGGAGTTAAAATTTGGATACATATAGTCTCCATCAAAGAAACAATGTTGAAGGAACAAACCATCAGATCAAAAAGATAACTTAAACAACAAATTCTAGGAAGGTTCTTCTCCGTCCATGGGTTTGAAACAAATTTACCACTGACACAAAAGGACACTATGGATGGAAGAACCTAGACCAAAATTCTCAAAGTGGAAGAAGCAATCAAGGAAGGCTCAGAAGACAAATGTCATTTAAAAGTAAAATAATCAAAAGAATTCTAATAGCATGGGAATGAGGAACAAACAAATACATCTGTCTAACCTTGTTACAATCACGTGGAGTCATATCTAGTGGCAACCAAAAGATAGAGGTAAAATGAATTTAATATTTTGGCCTCAGGAGGGTTATCAAGACTCTTGGTTCTGGTTACCCTACTCCCAAAAGATGACAATCAGTGTAATGCACAAAAGTTGCATCCCTGAATAAGTATAGTCTTTTAAATGATATTGGGGAATACATTGAAAAAATTGTTGTATATTCACATCTAGTACCACGTAGCAGTATTTTTTTCCAAAGATAGTTTTTTCAAATATTTGTGTTCATTGGCTAGTTTCGAATTGTTGTTGCTGCAACTACTTCCCCAAAATTTTGATATTTTAGTGCCCCTCATATTTTTTATTGAATGCTTACTGTTATACCTAAATATTGTCACCATCATGTGATAAGACGTTTGACATACCTACTTGCCCTGCATCCCAGCTTCTGGAGTGGAAACTCATATCATCTGTCAATATTTTCATACAAATTCCCAGCACCGCGCTTAACCCTTTATCCATAAGCGGTACCCTTGTTCGCACCGCCCATACTATGTTTCCCACAAGCGGTGCCACGACTTATGTACCTTAGTCCATAAGCGGTTATTACCAGAACTGCTCTGTCACTAAAGGAGAAATGTGGTACCCTAGGTAAAAAGGGAAAAAGAGAAGCTTCTTGAGGCTTCTAGATGATAAGCCTCGAGATATCCCTTATCCCTACTATTGTGGGTTTGTTGAGCTCAAGATACCCCATCCTAAGATCTTGGAGGCCACCTCACCCACAAATCTCTCAACCTACCCTATCCATCTAGCCTTATAAATACAAGCTTATGGCCATGGTTGAGAGGGAGAACACTGAAGGCATTGTTATGCTGTTGGATTGATCACTTGGTCTATATCATTGGAGAGCATAGAGAGAGCTAGAGTCGGAGCTTATGGGGATGAGAATGCTTGGTTTCATGGAGATGCATGTGAACACTAAGGCTTGGTTGTAAACTTCTTCATATTTCTTTAATGCAAGTTGATTTCTGTCCCACATATATCATTGATGTTTGATTTCATATATATGTTGTTAGATTCCTTAGTCACTAGCATAGATTAGTAGATTATATTCTGGTTGCTTTGATCTATTTCGTGTTGAGATTATTGCAGGTACACATGGTGACTATCAAAGCATTGTACTCCAGGTATCTATGGCATCTAGGGAGAGTCTTCAACCTCTGTCTTCTATTTGTTTTGGATCTGAACCATTCGGACCAGTGGAACACCTTGCTGTCCGCAAGAGGTGAAATATTCTAGCTAACAAATCTGGTGACTCCGCTGGGGAATAGAGTTGTGTATCAGTCGTTCTGATCTTCCTCAGTTTGGAACTCTTGTCTGAATCCAGGCTCCTTCTTCAACTCTCTTCAATCATATCTACTCTTTAACTGACTAAATTGGGTTTGAAACCTCCAGATCTATTCATATCTGAGTCATTTCGGTCTTTTATGCTCTGTTTCCATACCCAATTCAATAGTATTTGCCTTGATCTAGCCTTTTCTGACTAGATCCTTCATTATTCTTATGATTTCATCACCTACAAGGAACCACGCCTATCCTGTGTACAAGAAGCAGTGCCACCGCCTGAACAAAGTGGATAGTACGTGGTGCCACCGCCTGTAACCTATTGACAAGAAGCGGTTTTGTCTGGGAAACGCTCTGTCAACACTTGAGAAGTGCAGTGACAGGAAGGCATCATTCCAAAGCCCTTTTTCCTTATTTTATTTGCAAAAATTTGGATTTTGATTGCTTTCAGTTCTGCTAGTCAGACTTGTGTTACTGAATCTTATGCTTGTGGTTTGAGTTTTTATGGTTTAAGAATGATTTGAGTGGAATTCCAAAAGTTTGATTAAGTCTTTTGATTGTTCATCGGCTTCTGTGCTTGTTGGTTGTGTTTACGAAAGGATTTCTTGTTGTCTGAAAAGCTTAGGGTGTTATTTAAAAATCTCTTTTTGTTTCTACTACATAGACTAAAAGAAGAACACTAGATTAGCTTCTAGGTTTCATTTCTTATTTGCATATTAAACTTCTTTTTCTTTCCTTTAAAAAGGAAATTTTTTTACTGAGACTAGGATATCATCATTGAGCGTTGGACATTGGTTTTTTGATTGGATTTACAAGCTTTCAGAACCTTTATGATCTTTCCTCTCTCATGCATTTAGAGCTATCTCGATCAAAATAATAATAAAAAATGGTAGTTTTAAGTTAGATTTGCTTATGTTTGAGAAGTTGGAAAAAATAGAGTGCATTTGCATATAGGTGTGCTTCTTGTTTTTCTTTTAGGAAAAGAGATTCTTCCCCTTCTCATTTGCTTTTGAAAAGAAGAAATCAGTTTGGAAAAGTGTTTGCTTGTCTTTGTTTGATGTTCATGACTGTTGTGTGGAAGTATTTTTTTTTTTGAAACAAAAGGAAAACACTCTCTTTCCCTCCTATAAGTAAGCATACTAAATGGTAAAGTGAACATTTTGCACTAGCATATTGCATGGTTTTACTTTTCTATCAAAACATCATGCATTCACCTAACCGTACAAGTTAAAATTAATGGTAGTTGTAGGTTAAAATTTACTTAGTAACTTGAGTGGTAGGTTAGAAATGTGTTCGGGTGTCGTTAAGCGTAGGAGCTGTCGTTATTTGTCAGCATTACATTTCAGGACTCGCGCGGTTCTTCCACGTACCTTCGATATATCGAACGACCTTTCACGTACCCTTGAGGTATATAGAAAGGTACTTCACGTACTCGATTGTATATCGGAAGGCCCCTTGTGTACGGTTATGCATTAGACAGCACTACTACCGATTCGAGCTCCCACATACCTTGAGTATATCGGGAGACCCCACTAGGGTACCTTATCTATCTGAGAAAATCCCTTTGGCCATATTGTTTGGATCCATACACCAAAAATAGCATTCACGGAGATTACTATGCATGTACCCTCAAGGTATATCACGAGTGGCGCCTTCTTGACAATCCTAGTGAGAGACCTGACTTTTGAACTCCTCCTATCATTTTAAGTGTGCTTTCTTTGACCTATAGCTTGTGTAGGGAATTTCTTTTTGGTGTGTTTTCTATATTTTTAGACCCTAGGTTAGTTAGGAACTATCGAAACTAGCTGAGTTAAGACAGTCCAGAAGAGTACAGGGCTTGCCACCTGATTTTATTCCTGGTTCAGGAGAAAATCCTATGGAAGCTATCGACCAAGGAGCTGCTACCACCTCCCAAGTGGGAGATAATGTGGTTGTGGAAAGTGGAGTACCATATTCTTCAAACTCACCTCCCTTGGTCCAACAGCCTTCTTGGGGAGATTCCTCGTTCCATTCTCCTGTGGAAGGACGTGTTGGTTATACTGCTCACCCAAATTTTGGTCCCAATGCTTCATTTTGGGAAACCCTTGTAGGTCAGGCCATTTCTTCATTTGGCACCCATGGAATCTCTTCTGAAATTGAAGAAGAAAGTAGGCAATACCATTCTACCATTCTCCATGCAAAGGAGATTGATAAGCAAACTGATGACATTTTAGGCCCAACACTACCAAGGTCCACATCTATTCCTACGGGATATTGTTCACTTGCCAAATCTATGAGACCCATTGAACCGATTATAGATCATCCATTGACACCCCGCAACCCGGGTCAAGATACCACCCCTACCACCTCTCATGTTATGTCTATACCTTATTTTCCCAGGTCTTCTATACCTGAGATTCAATCTTCAATTCATGTTTCATCTACACCTTCTAGTGCCGGGGGGCAACCCCCGGCATGACCTACATTATCTGACACCGAAATTGTTACTAGTCAAGGGCAGACCTCTAACATAGAACCATCTACATTTTATGTCCCTCCCATAAATTCTAATGTGTTTTATCCCCCACCCAGTTCAAGTCAACCCTCCGGGGCCCAACCTGTAATCATTCAATCTTCTGGAGGTTATGGTTATAAAATACCTGTAAGTAATATCAATCATCCACCCAATGCTACAGGAATTCCATACCCTAGTAATACTTTTACTCCATGGGCGCAACCCAACTGGTCTTACATGCCAGCTATGGGGGCGATACCTGTACATACTGCAGGAGGTGCCGAAGGACCCCCTTATGGAGGTCCTCCCCCTGCGGGGCCTAATGGTCCCGGAGGATTTGGAAACTTTCCTCCTTATGGTCCTGGTGGCCCTAGTGGTCCTGGGGGACCTGGTGGCTTTCCTCCTTCTAGCCCTGGAGGGTCTGGTGGCCCTCCTCCTAGTGGTTCTGGTGGCTCTAGAGGTTTACCTCCTCCTATTGGCCTCAGAGAATCTGGTGGTCCACCCCCTGGTGGTCCTGGTGGTCCTAGTGGTCCCGGTGGTCCCGGTGGCCCTAGTGGTCCTCCTCCTGGAGGCCTTGGTGGTCCTAGTGGTCCTGATCCCGAATATCACCCCCATGCGGGCGGATCTTCTGGTAGTTCTTCATCACAACAACCTGTTTATCAGTCCACTTATGGTCCTACTGGTAATTATATGCCATATCAATATTACCAGTATGCTCAGCCCAACTGATAGTTACTTTTCCTAGCAACTTTGGAGTTACCTAATCTATCCAAGTTGATTAATGACCCCATTCGACACAATCCCTCATGGCCCCCTATTCCGGTAAAGTTACCATTGGACATCCCAAAATTCGATGGGAAACAAGGAGACGATCTGAAGAACCATGTGATGACATTCCATTTGTGGTGTTCTTCAAATTCCCTCATGGATGACTCCATTCGGTTACAATTCTTTTAGTGAACTTTTACCGGTACAGCTAAGAAGTGGTACATTGAACTCCCACAACATTCGTTTGTGGATTTTGGCTCGCTAGCAACCGTGTTTCTTACACACTTTCATCTCCCTATTCGTTATGAAACAGGTACTGATATTTTAACCTCTCTGCTACAGAACACCTCCACCCACATATCCGATCATATTCATGAGTGGAGAAGGTAGAGAAGGCTTATTAAGGCCCCTATTCCAGATCAGTTACTAGCTGATTGGTTCACAAAATCCTTGTTGCCTCCTATTGCCTGAGATGTGGCTATGGGCGGTACCGTGACTGAAGAGCAGGATATTAGTTGGGATCAGTACCTAGACTTGGTTTATTCCCATTATGGCACTCTTTATGACGTGATCCCTCAAGCTCCTCGCCCCAGCACCGATCCTGCCAAGCCACCAACAGAAGTACCTATTGATGGGATTGTTGGTTCAATCCAGTCCCCATCAATGGCAAAACCTGCCAAGCAAACCCAAACTGCCCCATCTACTCCTTCGACTCCTAAATTTTTTGCCAAGGTCATTTCTATTCAAAGTACTCAAACCTCAAGTAATAAAAAGAAAGGTAGAAATCGAAATAAAAAACCTGGAAACCAGCTGGAGACTCCATGACCAACCAATGGTGATAACGACAAAGGAAAAAGAAAAGCGAAATATCCTTGTCTACTATGTGGTGGTGACCATTTTTCAAAGGAGTGTCCTCGTCAGGATGAAATCTCCCAATTTTTGAAGTCCAATCCCACACCTGTAGTACTTACGGATCCTTTTCCCTCTCAACAATAGCTGATAGACCACATGTCTAATCAAGGTAATTCCAGTTCATCAGAGGAAATTCATATGATTTCCTTAGATACCATCCATCTGCAAACTTGAAGTTAGAATTATGATAAACCTGCGAATAAAAATGAAGATCATTCATCTTTAGGCAAAGCCCCTTCTACTAGTTCTCCTGAGTCCTCGTCTACTATCCCCTTGTCTATCGAGAATCCTACTCTCGACATGATTTTGTGCCCACCTAAGAGTACTCTTCAGAAGGCAGTATTTAATCCCAATGCTCGAGTTGCTCAATTTTATAATGTGGTTGAAGATCTCGCTCAGGCACCTTGTGCAATGTCTACCCTAGAAGTGCTCCAAAGTTTCCCTACACAGCGCAAAAACCTGTTGACTGCATTAGGAGCTTTAGACCCAAATAACACCAACTTGATTCATTTTAATGTTGAGAACTATAAGTCTAGATTACCACATAAACTTTCTTTTCAAGTCATTACGAAAGTAGGAAACAAGGTTTTTCGAACGATCCTAGATAAAGGAGCTTCAACCTCCGTGTTGTCTCTCTCTTGTAGGAAAGCCCTTGGCTATCCCAAGCTTGTGACATCACCAACCACCCTTAAAGCCTTTGACGGATGGGGTTTCTAGCCGCACTGTCTCATATCAGCCCTCGCGGTCGAGCTGGGGGGCAAAATCGTTTCCATCCAAGTAGAAGTGGTAGATGCCCCTTTAGATTACAATATCCGTCTAGGACGAAATTGGTTCTATGCTATGACTATTGTTGCTTCAACTGTATTTCAAACTGTCCAATTTCCACATCTAGGGAGAATCGTTACTATTGACCAGCTTGATTTCTGCACGTCGGATGTTACTACCTCCATGGCTAATAACATCCCCATGTTAGGCCAATCCCCTCCTCCTTACCAATCGATTGGGGTAGGCATGTTGAAGGATTCATCCCTCATGGGAGTTTTTCCATCCACTCCTAGCACAGATTCCACGTCAGTCAATATGATTGCCTCCTTTGATTATGAGCCTAAGGGCCACTATGTTGTTGATTCCACCTCGTTAAGTCCACACGAAGATATGTATGACGCCATTCAAACCTCTTTCGATGATCACACTGATGATCTTCATCTAGTGGCCTCGGATCCTTACCATCTACCGTATTTGTTATAACCTTCTCTTCCCACTCTATATTATCTCACTGAGAGTTTTCCTTCCGACGAGTCCATCATTGAGATCATGAGCATGGATGAGTCCATTTGGGAGGATCACCATCATAGATCCATGTTCCTCCCCAACACCAATTCGGTTAACCATGATTTTGCATCCTTGTTTCCTACTGATATTGTCAACGTTCCCCAAAATCCTATATTGTTGCAACATACAAATTCTGAAGGATACTTTTGCAACATTACTCAGATGAACCCAATTAACATATCATCCAAGCCTGATGTTATCGAGCATGTTCATGTTGGGCAGAACTGCTCCGCAGATGAGTCTGAAGCCTATAAGGCACTCTTTAAATAATTCCATGATATTTTTTCCTCGTCATACGAAGAGATGTCGGGGATCGACCCTTCCATCGTGGTCCACGAGATTAAAACTTATCCCTCATCCAAACCTGTCAGGCAAAAACTTAGGCAAGTCCATCCTAGGAAGGCCGCAGCTATAAATGCTGAAATTGAGAAGCTTCTGAAAGCTGGGTTTATTTATCCTGTACCCCTAATGGAATGGGTATCGAACATTGTCCCTGTCAATAAAAAGCAGGGCACCATTAGAGTCTGTATCGACTTTAGGGATATGAATAAAGCTGTTCCCAAGGACAACTTTCCTACCCCGCATATCAATTAAATTATCGACAACTGTACTAGAAGTGTCATATTTTCATTCATGGATGGTTTCTCTGGCTATAATCAGATTGAGATATTACCCTCCGATCAGCATAAGAAGGCATTAATTTTCCCATAGGGGACCTTTTCATATAAGAAGTTACCGTTTGGCTTAAAAAATGGTGGAGCTATGTTCCAGCGTGCGATGTCCTATGCGTTTCACAATTTCAAACACATTGTTGAACCATACCTTGATGACCTCCCTGCTCATTCACAGTGATGGGAGGACCACCCCGGTCATCTTAGAGAGATATTCCTGAGATGTCGTCACTATAATATAGGGCTCAACCCGCATAAATGTGTTTTTTTCATTGAGACGGGACGTCTACTAGGTTTTGTGGTATCCAAAGATGGCATCCAGATAGATCCTTTAAAAACTGCCACGATTCTTGATCTACCATCCCCAACTAATCTCTTTGAACTCCAAAGTTTGCAGGGGAAGGAAAACTTTCTCCACCGTTTCGAGTGTAATTTTGTAGAGAAAACGCACGGTTATATGCGTCTCCTGAAGAAGAACACTCCATTCTTCTGGGATGACCAGGCCCAATGTGTCTTTGATAATCTTAAGCATGTTCTGACTCATTCACCTATGATACACTCCCCTGATTATTCAAAGGAATTTCTCTTGTATATTGTTACCTCTGCTACTACCATCGCTATGGTTTTAGCGCAGGAAAATCTCCATGGTCAGGAGCATGTGATTTATTACATCAATAAGAATCTCTTGGATTCTAAAACCTATTATTCATGTGTGGAAAAGTTAGCATTGGCCACGGTCATTGCTGTACAAAAATTTCATCATTACATTCTGCTCCGCACTACCACCGTATTGGTAGACCAAAACCCGATGTACTACATCCTGACTCGTCAAGTGCATGGGGGCAAGTAATCCCGTTGGATAGTTATCCTCCAGGAGTTCAATATAGAGTTTTTCAAGGCTATATCAAAGAAATCCTTGGTCTTTGTAGAGCTTATGTGTGATCTTCCCTGTGCTTCGACGAAATCTGAGCCCATTAATTCATTTCTGGATGAATTCTTGTTCCTGATAAGCACTACTGATCCTTGGTATGGATATTTTCTTATATATCTCTAGACACAACATTTTCAGCCACATTTATCCCATGATGATCACAACCGTATCCGTCACCACGCGAAATACTATCTCATCCTGAACGATACTTTGTATAGACGTGGGATTGACTCTATTCTCCGGCGATGCCTCACTCATGAGGAGGCTGAACTTGTGTTGAATGATTTCCATTCTGGAGAATGTTGCGGTCATTTAACTAGGATGGCTACAACCCAGAAAATCCTTTGCGCTGGCTATTTCTGGCTCTCAATCTTCAAATATTGTCATGAGGCTATTAAGAAATGCCCACCTTGTCAACACTTCTATCCTAAAAAGCACACCCATCCTGCTCTGCTACAACCCGTCATTTCCATTGGCCCATTCACCAAATGGGGGATTGACTTCATGCATTGTAAGCCTACCTCAGCCGAGGGGCATGGTTACATCATCATAGCCGTGTATTATTTTGCTAAATGGGCTGAGGCCATGCCTACATATGCAGAAGATGGTAAGACTTCCTCCCTCTTCTTGTTCAATCATATCATAGCTATATTTGGAGTTCCGCAGTCCATCGTTACTGATCACGGATCCCATTTCCGTAATCAGATGATGGAGGAAATGAGTGCCAAGCTAGGGTTTCACCATAAAAAATCTATGTTAGAATTTCATCATTAAGCTAGCATAATATTTGGATCTTTACTGAGATAATAACAAGCATAGAAATCAAACACAAGAGACAATGAACACAGTGTTTATCCTCGAAGAAACCATAAATGGTGAAAACCCTGCAACTTCCTCAGAGATAGAATCAGCACCAAAATACAAAACCCCCAAAATAGTAAGTGATCTTCCGACAACAGTAACCTTCTTCTTGTCTAGCTCCAGTGTCTTCTCCTTACTCAACTATGCGCTACACTTGAGTGTGTATGAGTTGTATGTTAAATAGAGACTACAATTCTCTATTTATACTAATCCTAACATGACTAAAACCCTACCAGGGCCGACCTCTACTAGGAGAGTCTAATAACCCTAGTGCCCCGAAACTGTGGGGACTTTAACCCTTAGACAATAGGAGGGTTACCCACAATGACTTGACATGACTTGTTTACATGATAGACCTTCCCGATAGGAACATTGGGGCATGACATAACTCAAGTACATCCCGGAATAAACATTAGGTTACAATATATAAGAAATGCAAGTGAAATACATTCCAAAGTTACATATACATCAACACTCCCTCTTAACTAGGAAGGTATTCTTTCGACACAATTTTCAACACGAGTCTTCTTCTCTGTATCTTCTAGATCATCATCGAGTCCTCGTCATCTTCAAGTCTTCTTCATCTTCAAGTCATCTTCATCTTCAATTCATCTTCATCATCGGATCTGGATCATCACTCAGTCTAGATCATCACTGGATCTAGATCATCACTTGATCTAGATCATCACTGGGCATCATCACAGGTGCTATCTCTTGATTTTTCTCGTCATAGGAACCTCTACAGAGCCAGTCCTTTTTCATATTGGATGTATCATCTCAGAGCTAGTCCTTTTTCATACTAGGTGAGGCATCACAGAGCTGGTCCTTTTTCATACCAGATGAGGCATCACAGAGCTGGTCCTTTTTCATACAAGATGTGGCAGCTACTCAGAGCTATTCCTTTTTCATACTAGATGAGGCATCACAAAGCTGGTCCTTTTTCATACTAGATGAGGCATCATAGAGCTGGTCCTTTTTCATACTAGATGTGGAAGCTACTCAAAGCTAGTCCTTTTTCATACTAGATGAGTCTTCTTAGAGCTAGTCCTTTTTCATACTAGATGAGGCATCACAGAGCTGGTCCTTTTTCATACTAGATGAGGCATCACAGAGCTGGTCCTTTTTCATACCAGATGAGGCATCATAGAGCTGGTCCTTTTTCATACCAGATGTGGCAGCTATTCAGAGCTAGTCCTTTTTCATACTAGATGAGTCTTCACAAAGCCAACCCTTTTTCATGTTGGATGTGCCATCTACACAGAGCTAGTCCTTTTTCATACTATATGTGTCTTCACATAGCCAGCCCTTTTTCATGCTGGATGTGCCATCTACACAGGGCTAGTCCTTTTTCATACTAGATGTGTCTTCACAGAGCCAACCCTTTTTCATGTTGGATGTGCCATCTACACAGAGCTAGTCCTTTTTCATACTAGATGTGTCTTCATAGAGCCAGCCCTTTTTCATGCTGGATGTGGCATCCACATATACATGACAATGGAAGGAACCAATCCTCTCACCATGTCATAGCTCTTACATCTGACCATGGAAGGAACCAATCCTCTCACCATGTCAGGATGGCATAGCACTCACATCTGATCATGGAAGGAACCAATCCTCTCACCATGTCAGAAGGGCTCAGCACAGGGCTGTACTCAATGCCACACATGATTGCTTCCTGCTAAACCATGAGATCACACCTGATCCCATACTGAAGAAACACCTTGAAGTGCTCTTCCTATCCATGGCACTACCTGCCCAATCTAAATCAACATAACCCTCTAGGTTAATCCTTTGATCAGCCTTATACTTGAGCCCATAATCAACCGTACCCTTCAGGTACCTCAGAATATGCTTTACAGCAATCAGATCTGTCAAGTATTGGCTCGAGGTGTTCATAGCAAAGAAAATATCTGGTCTTGTGTTCATCAGGTACATCAAGGACCCAATCATCTGATGATACATCGTGGCATCAACTGTCTCTGATGAAGAATCACTTAATAGATTCAGTTTTGATGCCATAGATGTGGTTAATTCCTTGTAGTCCATCATCCCAAATCTCTTCAAGATCTCTACTGCATACTTTCCTTGTCCAAGGAAGATTCCATCTGTAGTCTGCCACACCTCCATACCTAGGAAATAATGCATCATTCCCAAGTCCTTCATCTTGAACTTAGTAGTAAGCTTTCTCTTCATATCAGCAATCAACCCATCCATACCTGTCATAAACAGATTATCTACATATAGTAGAAGTATCACCGGGTTTCCATATTCCACCTTGTAGTAAAGGTTGGAATCTGATTTACTCTTGGTAAAGCCCAAACTGGATAGAAAGCTATCAATTCTGCCGTACCATGTCCTGGGTGCCTGTTTCAAACCGTACAGGGATTTCTTCAATCTACACACATGAGACTCCCTATCATGTGTCTCAAAACCGAGTGGCTGCTCCACATACACTTCCTCTTCTACTACACCATTCAAGAAAGTAGTCTTGACATCCATTTGGTGTATCTTCCGTTTCATCACTGTAACCAGAGCAAGTACCGATCTAATGGAAGTGTATCTGGATACAAGTGCAAAGTTTTCTTCATAGTCTATTCCTTATTTCTGAGAGAAACCCCGAGCCACAAATATTGCCTTATACTTTTCAATGCTACCATCTACAGCATGCCTTATCTTGTAGATCCATTTGGAAGTTACAACTGACTTCCCTTCTGGTCTTGGGACAACATCCCAAACATCATTCTTCATGATCGATTGATACTCTTTGATCATCGCATCCTCCCATTCTTTCTGTTCTACCGCTTCTTCATATTTGGAAGGTTCTTTATCAATGAAGTCACATAGTAAATCTACATAACTGGAATAGGATCCGGTCCTCTTTCTTTCTCTGAGATTCTCTTTTGGAACCCCATATCTTTCCGCACCTTGGATAATCTCTTGTACCCAAGCAGGTTTCCTCTTGTGAGGATTCTTCTCCTGTGGTGGATCTACAAGTCTTTGTGGTTCTTCAAATTCTCAATCTTCTTCTTGAGTTTCTTCGTTCATGATTGTATCATGAATTCTGGGAGCTTCTGCTTCTATAGGTTCTTCAGCAGGTTTCTTTCTGGATTTTATGTAGGCTGAATCTTCGTCAAATGTTACATTCCTAATGATGTCAATATTTTTGAATCCTGGGAAGTATATTCTGTAATCCTTCGAGCTTTCAAAGTATCCCACAAATATACCCTTCTTTCCTAAAGGATTTAATTTCGTTCTCTTCTCTTTCGGAATGTGTATGTACACAGGACAGCCAAATATTCTGAGATGGCCGACTTCTGGTTTCTTGCCGGAGAAGACTTCTTTAGGAGTTTTTTTCTTGAGTACTCTGTGTGGATTACGATTCTATACATACACTGTTGTTTTGGCTGCTTCTTCCCAAATATGCATAGGAATATCTTGATCATGAAGCATAGCTCTTGCAACTTCCATGATGGTTCTATTCTTCCTTTCTGCAATCCCATTTTGTTGGGGATTGTAAGGAGTGGACAAATCCCTCTTAATCCCTCAGTCCTTACATAGTTCCTTGAACTCATTTGAAGTGAATTCTCCCCCATTGTCTGATTGAAAAGTATTGATCTTCTTTTCAGTATGGTTCTCGATCAAGGCTTTGAATTCCTTGAACCTGCTAAACACTTCATCTTTATTCTTCATGAAGTAAATCCATGTCTTCCTAGAAAAGTCATCAATAAAAGAAACATAGTACACATACCCACTTAGTGAGCTTGATGAAATTGGTCCACATACATCGTAGTAGATGATTTCCAAGATTCCTTTTGCTTTGCTCTCGCTACTTGGAAATGTCTTCCAGTGTGCTCTTTCCTTTCGCACATCCTTTGCAGACCCCTTCATGTTTTGCTTGAATTTCTGGAAGACCTTCAACAGCTTTGCTTGCAAGTTGTAGTGCTCTGTAATGTACATGTGCAAGCCTTCTATGCTAAAATTCATTTGGTTCTACTGTGTCATGAACCAAAGCTTGATCTGGTTGGCCCTTCAACTTGTATAGACCTCCTTCTTGTTCTCCAATCACTATTGCATTGTCAAAAGTATTTCCCTTTGGCCACATAAGAACTTGGCCATCTACAAAATCAACCCTCATTCCTTTTGCATCCAATGAAGATATGGCGAGGAGGTTCTTCTTTAGTCCTGGAACAAATAATACATTCTTCATCTTCAAATACTTTCCAGAGTCTAGTTTATAGAAGGATTCACCACTACCTTTTATTGGATACTGGTAGTCATCCCCAAGTTTCACCTTGTGAGGTGACTCATGTTCAGATAGCTTCACAAATGATTCTTTGAATCCCGTCATGTTCTTGGAAGCACCACTGTCCATAAGCCAATCATTGCTTCCATGTGAAACAGTTCCCGTGAGAGTGGATATTACTACATATTCATCCTCACTTGAAGAGTCATCACTCTCTTGTCTGATTCTCTTTGTGGAAGGTTCATCATCCTCTGTAGCATGGGCATGATGTCTTCTCTTGTTTCCCTTCTTCTTTAGATTTCTTTTTTTAGGGAAGAATCTGGATATGTGATCTTTCTCATCACATGTGTAACATCTAATAGTATTCAGATCTTTTCTAGAGTGTGAGCTCTTACCTTTGGAGTGATAATTTCTCCTCCTATTTTTCTTGGAGTGAACTGTGAGAGCTTGATATTCACTACCCATATTCTCTTCTCGAGCTGCTATCTGAGCTTCTTCTTGAGAGCATTCTTCCCATAGTTTGCTGAACTTGACTAACTTATTTCTGGCACAGATTCCTTGAATGAAAGAGTCCCGTGATCTAGGGAGACCATTCAAGGTGGTCATCACAATCTTTGCATTTTCCACTTCATCATCTATTGCTTCCAGCTGCTCCTTGATTTGAGAAACCCTCGTAAAGTAACACTGAATAGTCTCAGCATTCTGGATCTTCACATTCTTAAATTGGTTTCTCAAAGTCATCTTCCTATTTATGTTCTTCCCTTCAAACAATTTGGTTAGGGCATCAAACATATCTTTAGGTGTCTTGAGGGAGGACTCCTGTGGTATGAGATGATCCTTGATAGAATCAACAATGATTCTCTTTGCCATAACCAACTTCTTATTATGTAAGGCCTTAACCTCATCTCCCTCTGGAACTGGAACCTCCTCATTGATATAGGAGTCCAACTCATTCTCTTCCAGGACTAGGGAGATCCTATACTTCCAAGCTCAGAAGTTATCAGCTCCCTTAAGGTTTTCATAAAGCTTGGTATGATGAGACATCTTAAACTGAGAACCTCAAATGGAAATACAAAAGATTTAGATCTTACCAGGTCAAGACATTGGATCTATATTTGGAGCTGAAATCCTACAGTACTAGTTCAGTAGCAAATTAGGGTCTTGCTTTTCCAGAGATCTGTCCACCCAAATGCCTTGAAATTTATCCCTAACTTCAATTTTCAGGAGGAGATCAATCCATGCCTAGGCTCACTGAAAAATTACTCTTCTGTGAGAATCCCTAATTTCTGGCAGTAGTGTCGGGTCCAAAAATGAAAAACCTCAGAATTGGATTCTTCTTCAATAGAAAGATGCACCCTAAGGAGGAGAGTTATTCCACCTTACCTTTGCTGAAAATATATGGAGGAAGATCCAAAAACTAGGAAGCCCTAGTTCTCGCAGCTGCACAGTGTCTTCTTCTCAAGTTAGCTCTGATTCCATGTTAGAATTTCATCATTAAGCTAGCATTATATTTGGATCTTTACTGAGAGAATAACAAGCACAGCAATCAAACACGGGAGACAATGAACACAGTATTTATCCTTAGGGAAACCATAAATGGTGAAAACCCCACAACTTCCTCAGAGATAGAATCAGCACCAAAATAGAAAAGCCCCAAAACAGTAAGTGGTCTCTCGACAGCAGTAACCTTCTTCTTGTCTAGCCCTAGTGTCTTCTCCTTCCTCAACTATGCGCTACACTTGAGTGTGTATGAGTTGTATGTTAAATAGAGACTCTAGTTCTCTATTTATACTAATCCCGACATGACTAAAACCCTACCAGGACCGAACTCTACTAGGAGAGTCTAATAACCCTAGTGCCCTGCAACTACGGGGACTTTAACCCTTAGACAATAGGAGGGTTATGCACAATGACTTGACATGAATTGTTTACATGATAGACCTTCCTGATAGGAACAATGGGGCATGACATAACTCAAGTACATCCCGGAATAAACATCGAGTTACAATATATAACAAATACAAGTGAAATACATTCTGAATTTACATATACATCAACACTCTATGCCATATTATCCACAAGCTAATGGTCAGGTAGAGGCCATTAACAAAGTTTTTAAAACTATGCTTCGTCAAATGGTTGGAGATCATAAATCCAACTGGCACCACATTCTTTTCTTCGCCCTTTGGGCTTATCGGACTTCTGTGAAAATAGCTACTGGTTTCATGCCATTCCAGCTTGTCTATGGACTTGAAGCTGTCTTACCCATCCAATGTCAGATTCCATCTTTACAACTTGCCGTCGAACTTCTCCCAGACACTTCTGCAAAGGAAGAAAGATTTTTATACTTGAGTAACCTTAACGAGACTCGCACAGATGCTTCCTTGGCTAATGAGGTGCATAAGAAATGCGTCAAGGCGCAGTATGATAAATCCGTCCAGCCTTGTGTCTTTAATGAGGGTGACCTAGTCTTGACTTATGACCAAAGATACGACAAACTAAGGAAGGCTAACTTCGAATCCATGTGGTACAAACCTTTCGTTATTTCCAAGGTGTTAGAGAAAGGAGCTTACGAGCTCATTGATTATGATGGGATCCCTTTGCGGCAACCTCGCAATGAGTTGTACCTGAAAAGGTACTATGCCTAGGTTTTTTTGGGTAGCATCTTGTATATATGTATATTGATTGGATTTCAGTGTGCTTTTAGTATTTTCAAGATGGTTTTGAGCTTCGTGTCCACATCTGTTTATACCATGTTTTGGTCATGCAGATGGCTTTCTACGGTTTTGCTGATGGTGCTTGCCACCACACCTTGAATCTCACCTCGGCTGCTTGGGTTCTCTATTCCCCGACTAAAGATTTGGTCAGTTTAGAAGCGGTTTGTATAGGTCCCGCTACTAATAACATCGTCGAGTATGAAGTAGTCATCGCTCTTCTGACTGAAGCTGCCTCCTAGGATGTTCATGATCTAATAGTCTTGATGGAATCGCAGCTCGTGGTTCACCATTTGAACCATGTCTACACAATTAGGAACCCGGTACTCCTTCGCCTATTTCGAAGAGTTTGTTTGTTAGAAAGATCATTCGAAACTATTACTTATAGGCATATCCCTAGGGAACATAATGTAGTCACTGAATCATTGGCTAACTACATCCTAGACTGGCATATTGCCCATTCATGACGGTAAATCAAACATGGTCCATTGTAAATAAACATTTAGAGACATGTAAAAATCATAGATAATGCATTTTTCATTTGAAACATTTAAACACCATGTAAAAGTCTGTATATATATAGATAGATAGATAGATAGATAGATATAGATATAGATACGAAAAAGTTTACAAAAATAGGTCCCTAGACCTCCTCTGAAGCATGTAGGCTTTCAGGAAAAATCGTCATACAAAATCCTAAAGCTATCAGCTTTCAGTACATATCTCGTACACTAGTGGTGCTCGTGATAGCACATCACTGCTTGAGCTACCCTACGCAGTAGCCTACTGAATCGGCCCGGTACTCCCACTGTGAATCTCTGATATCTCATCGGGAGGTCATCTATGTCAGCATCTGGGATGTCCAAGGTCAACCTCTCTAGGTTTTTCTCTAGCTCCCCGGTGATATCATCACCCTATGGTACAAAGAGAGCTCCTGCTCGCCTATCCAATGGAGATGCTCCTCCAGGTTGCGCCGCTCCAACATCTGTATGAGAATATACAAGTCTCGTCACTTAACATAAAAACATAAAAACATTTCATCCATTTTAGGGTTTCTTGCTTCTTACCGATGTCACCCCACTGTTCGCCAGGTGGGAGTGGTAGGTCAGGATCTCCTGTGAAGTCCGTGCCTACGTAAGCATAGTCCTCAACCATGAGGATATGATCCCGTAGCCATCTGAAGAACGGATCACCGAACTTCACCTTTCCCCTACCCTCTCCTATGTGAGCCATGACCTGGACCCACCTCAGCATACGGGGGTCCCATGCTCTCAAACTCCGGAAGGTCACCTATGGCCTCATTTGTGGAACCTGCTCGAAGAAGAAGTAGGCTAAGATGGAACCAAATATGAACTGCTTTAGCTCTCCTTTCTGACACTTAGTCAGCTGATCCTTGAAGATTGGAAGCATTGCTTCTGCCTAGTTGAACACTGTGGGTGCCATAACCTCTATGGCATATAGCATGTGTGCCCTAGAATCCTGCTACACACCCTGACTTTCGGCCACCCTCTGCATAGTAAACAAGATAGTCCATAGAGCCCTATCCGTCACTTCCTTGATGGGGATCTTCTTCCCTGATGTACTTGTTCCTGGTGCATAGTGTCGATCTCGAAGCTCTATGGTAGTAATGTCCCCGCCACGGGAACCTTTCAATGAGATGGTGGCACCCTGTCTCAATAGACCAGTCAGGAAGTAGATATCCTCTACCTCCACTGTAAGTATGTGTTCCCCCACCTCGAACTATTGTTGCTCTGGATTCCACATCTGCAGTATGTGTTGGAGTAGGGCCCCGCCGCTACAGGAAAAGCTTCCATTTTGGCGGATAGACAGTTTTGGCAAAGGTATAAGAGATAAGGTAAAGATACGACGCCGTAGCATGTTTCTAGCTGCAGAGCAGAGCCATAAACTATGACTATTGGGACAGAGAAGTCAAAGAAGATGATAGTACCTGAGCGACTGAGAGGAGAAAGCTCACCCACTGCATTCAAGGCAGCGGCCGAGAAGAGAGAGCTCATCCACTGCATTCAAGGCAGCGGTGGAAGACAGGAGGGCTCAGCTACCCTCATAAAGGAAAAGGAGCAACGAGGCCAAGGTATTGAAGATGAAGGATAGAAGAAGGGAAGCAGTGCACAGTACTGATGGTCAGCGCCGGGAAGCATGGAAGACTGTAGAGAGCAGTGGTGTGACAGAAAGAGGCTACCCCAAGTACAGATATGCCGACTGTCACTAGTTAGGGTTTTTGGGTTACTGTTGGGACAGGCCCACAGTGTTGTAATGGCGAGACCTTTGGGCCGCCTATAAAGGGATGTATTTTGTATTGTAAAAGGTTAGCTATTCGGATAACCTGTAGCTACTCAGATAGCTAGTTATTCTGTTAGCTCACAGTATTTTGTATTGTAATAGAGTCGAGCTCTGGTTTTGTATTCAGTCTGTAGTATCTTACTCTAACCAGCAGCTGGCTCGTAGGAGTATGTATGTAACAATCCACGGGGATTGACAGAGAGAGAGAGAGAGAATATTGTAAGAAGGCAATATAGAGATAGAGAAGAGATCTAGGAGAGAAGGGCTCCGGGCAGTGAGTGCGGAGTTACCCAGAAGATCTCTAGCTGCACACAGGTTGCAACAGAACTGTGTACTCTCTCGAGATATAATAAAACACAATTCTGTGGACGTAGCTTCTACCCTGGAAGTGAACCACGTAAAATCAGAGTGTTATGGGATTGATTCATGTGATTGTATTTACTTGTTGTATCTGTCACTCATTACGTGAACTTTGCTTACAGTTAAATGTATGAATGTGTTATTCAGTTCACAGCATTATAGAAGGATAAATGCAGGTTGAAGTCTCTAAGTATTATGTATAAGAGTTTGTCTATGTTTCAGTCAAGACAGTTAAGAGTCGCAGTGTAAAGCAGCCTTGTATGTTGAGTCCTGTAAGTTGAACACAAGTAACGCTGAGTACACTGAGCCGCAATGGTAGGATATCGTAGGGAGGCGATATTGCACCATCATAGGAGTTGTGCTGCGTGATACCGCAGGTTAAGGATCGAGCATAGGAGAGAGTTACGTGTTTCCCAGGACGCGGCGATGTGATAAGGGCTAGAGTCATCGTGAGTAAGAGGAAACTACGCATCATGGAGAGAGACCTCATGGGTTAAGAAGAGCTGTGAGATGCACACAGGATGCTACAGAACCTGGTCGAAGACACTTGAGTCTTTGGCCAACCCATTAGAATCACTTCGGGTGAGACTTCAGGCCGCTCTGTGGTCTATCGCCAAAAGGGCCAATGAGATAGAGGTGTTGTTGGTACATTACAGTAAACTCGGGTCTGCCCATAGCAACCAACAAATGGTTTCGTTGTCAGTTTTGAACAAACTGAGCACTGATGTTCTATTGGAATCCTACTAGAGACGAACTCAACTAGTGGGTTGGGTCTAAGGAGAAAGAGTTTTCCAAACACGAGAATAAGATTCCTAGACTGAGTACAGAGGACTGGTTACAAAAACATATCTTTACAGACCTACATACGATATTTTTTACAACCTATGGAAATGAGGTTTACGACTGGTTATCAAAGTTGACTGATAAGAACATATTCAGGAAGAAAAGAAACATTGTCTGGACATCGGAGTTGATTTAGACCGTGAAGAACCTTGATAATCCCATTACGAGGACAGTAGACTTCTGGCTTGCGAGTGTGCTAGAAGGCTTCATCACAGAGTTTGCAGTTGAATAGAGAAAAAGCTTCAGCGAGGTTGAGCGGTACTTCTTCAAAGGATATCGCGGTAAGTACCTAAAATCTTTAAACTTGTCCATTAAGATGTTATTACATAAAAAAGGAGTAATGGATATGGTTTCAGATCAATAAGTTAACAAACTGTAATGTCACAAGAGTTTGAGAGTGATTTCGATGACATTGGACGTACACGTAGTGGAAATAAATACAAAGTAGATTTTAGATCTCCCATATTTGAAGACAGTTCACATAGTACAAGACAACATAGTCATAGCCATACAGATAGAACAAAAGAGGGTATCCCTTACCACCCTTATACCCCACAGAAACAGATAGGGACTCAGAACAATCCCATAGGAACTCCTTCTAGTAGCTCCCAGACAGTACATACTACCGCTACATCACCTCCACCTACACCGCCGAGTGGTAGTAACACAGGAAATCAACATCCACCACGTAGAAATAGAATGGGGGATGATATGAAGCTACCTATATTCAAGGGTACAGGGGCAGAGGACCCAGAGCAGCATTGGTTTCTATGTGAAGCCGTGTGGACCATTAAAGCAATCCATGATGATAATATTAAACTTGTACAGTTGGTCACCACACTGAGAGAATGAGCCTTAACATGGTATATGAAGTATGCCACAGCGGTACCCAGAACACTTTTCCAAGTCAGCACCACCATGACTAAAGAGTTTAAGAAACCTAAGTCTAAGTCACAGTGCATTACAGAGCTCAAAGACATCAAACAGTTACCTACAGAGTCAGTGTGGGACTTCGATCAGAAATTCAAAGCCCTTATAGACCAAGTCAGCTTTGAGTTTGCACCGGAGCAGCATAAGGAATGGTTTATTGTAGCCCTGCTCCCTCACATCAGACTGCCATTAACGCAGCAAAAAATCCAGACGCAGGATGACGCGTTGGAGATGGCGATGAAACTAGAGGCTTCACCTCTAGCTGAAACCAGCACAGGTATGACAAACCTGCAAAACCAGTTGGCTAATCTCACGTTACAGTTGCATGAGCTTAAGAAAGGGAAAGAGGTTGCACAAGACATATGGTGCATAAAGTGTAAAGCACAAGGCCATACTAAAGACAACTGTCCAGTCTTTGTAGAATATCGAGCAACTGGGGCTCCTAACCCCTTACCACAAACCCATGGGCCGTGGTGTGAAATATGCAAAACAAGAGGACACCCACCTCAGCAATGCCCTCTACTTCAAAAGTACGTGCAGACACCTAAGAACTTATACTGTGTCTTCTGCAAGTCCGTAGGCCATGATGAACATGATTGTTGAGCCTATGATCTCATGGTCAGGAGCAAGCAAGACTTGTACAGAGTCCAATAAAAAACACAGGGCCCAGCAGCAGGACCACAGCATGATCCGACTCATGTTGGTCGTGGAGGAGGATTCAGAGGACGAGGACGTGGAGGAGGCTTTGGCCGTGGTCGCGGACCAATTACTTGTTACAACTGTGGAGTTGTAGGACATTATGCTAGGGAATATCAAAGTCCCACCACCACATGTAACTATTTCAAATCTTACGATCACGCTATAGAAGAATTTCCTACCTTGATAGCTAAGATCAGAGAACCTAAGCCAGCAGTACACCAGAACATCCAGCTTATTACTGCTGAGCAGGAAGAACCAGAACCGAGAGTCAACATTGTGACTCGCAGCAGTGCTTCCACCAATGGGACATCGCAGGATACTGAAAAGAACACAGGTCAGGAGTGGGTGCGCAAAGCTCCTAACAAAGCAACACCACTTGACCTACAAAAGAATAAACAGACATTTCAGGAAGCTAAGATTTTTTTTGATGACCCTATGCAATCAAGATCACAGGTACCGCCATCTAGGGGTGTACCGCAGCAAGGATCTTGTGGCGTTATCCCTATACAGATATCACAGGATACCACATTGGGCACTTGTGATGAGGACGAGTTGACAGGAAGTGTACAATCCTTCCTGCGGAGTTGTTTAAAACTCGTGATAAATGAGCAAGCTATTGGAGAACTTCAACGCATCATAGAACAGTGTCATCCATCTTCTTCCGTGAGCATTGCACATCATGTTGTTCATAATATTATGGGACATACAAGAACAGGAAGAGAGATGCGACTCACAGCATAGGTTGGAGAATTTGAAATGGATGAGGTGATCCTAGATCTAGGATCAGAGGTAAATGTTTTGACTAAGCAGACATGGGAATATATGGGTAGCCCTAAGTTAGTCAGATCACCTATCCATCTGAGATTAGATAATCAGTAGCGGGTATCACCCATGGGTCGATTACCGCAGGTGCCATTTGACATTAACGGAGTTCGCAGCTCTGTAGTCTTTGAAGTTATAGAAATTATTGGTGATAGTAGACCATATCCAACATTACTAGGCATTGATTGGGCGATCGGTAACATGGTCGTTATCGACTTAAAGAGAAGACAAATGACCTTTGAGGACGTGCAAATCCGGGTCATCACACCATTAGATCCTCTTTAGGGTCCTAGATACATTGAACCTATCTGAGCAGAGGAAGATGCACGTAACATGGAGAGTCTCTATTAGATGACTGCGAACCAGAGCGACTACATCAATCCAACCGCAGAAGGGAACATTAGTTGGCGATGTGACAGCTCATGCGCATCAGATTCGGATGTTGGTTTAGAGAACTGGCAGAACAGACTTTACGAAGTCTCGGCGCGTAGATGTGCGTACATGACTAAGTCACTACGATGGATTGGCGCAGAGATCAATGAGATTCCATCATTTCATGGTCTAACAGATATCCAGGACTTTCTCATGTAGTTTGAACAACAAATTCCTCACGAGCAGAGGATCACAGCTATGGACCTTGTAGTACAAGCCACACCTGCAAGATGGTGGTATGCACACAAAGAGAATATCACATCATGGGATGATCTTAAGAGATTGATGGCGATCAGATTCTCTACCGACAGAGAGTATGTCCAGCAGAGATACATAGGAGAAAGTGACCCCAGGTCACATATTCAGACGTGTGAATGGAATTGGTCGGACATTCCCGAGGATGAATGGGTTCACCGATTCATTCACACTTTAGATCAAATTCCAAAGAACTGGTACACAGAGACTGAATTGCGCAAGGGAATGACTACATGGCCACTTATGATAGACAGTTTTCTACTCACCTTCGCTTTTGAATCTGAGTATCCAAGTGTTGATCAGGCCCTAGATGTAATAAAGATTAAGATATTTGAGGATTGTACCCTATCAGTGTCAGCTCAACCTAAATGGGCCATCCAGTTAGAAGAGGCGCTAGAGTGTTATAACTTTGTATCAGAACCAGAGGAGGAGGATGAGGATCCTCGCAACATCAACATTCCGAAGTCAGAGGGGACTCGCGATGTTGATGGACCAAAGCTAGAGACTCCAACTATCATGGAGCCTATCAAAATTAAGAAGATCAACATTGGCACAGACACAGAACCAAAGTTTGCCTCTATTGGAGACTATTGGAATGATGAAATAGTCGGACAGATTGCAGACTTGCTACATGACTATCAGGACCTATTTCCCACCAATTTCACAGAGATGAAGGGAATAGTCAGAGACTTGGGAGTAATGAGGATACCATTGAAAGAGGACGCTAGACCAGTTAAGCAGCGTCCATATAGATTAAATCCATGCTATAAAGAAAAAATTAAGGATGAGATCGATAAGATGCTAGCGGCAGGCATCATTGAGCCAGTAGAAGAGAGTGAATGGGTTAGTCCCATGGTCGTGCAAGAAAAGAAAACCAAAGGAGACATCAAGATCTGTGTTGACTTGCGTAAACTCGACGATGCATCGCTTCATGATCCATTTCCGACACCTTTCACTAATGAAGTGTTATACAATGTGGGAGGACAAGAGGTCTACTCCTTCACTAATGTCTTTTCAGGCTATCACCAGATCAGAATCCACCCAGAGGATCGACATAAGACCACTTTTGTGACAGAATGGGGCTCATTCCAGTATACGGTAATGCCCTTTGGTCTTAAGAATGCACCAGCTATCTTTTCTAGAGTAGTAGTTGTTGTATTTAAAGAATACATCCATAAATTCTTAGAAGTTTATTTTGATGATTGGACTGCATTTGGATTAATCGACAAGCACATAGGAGATTTAAGACTGATGCTAGAGAAATGTAGGCAGTACCAGATTTCTCTAAACTTGAAAAAATGTATATTCTATGCGCCATTCGGTATTTTGTTGGGTCACATTGTTTGCAGGCAAGGCTTGATGGTAGATCCCGCAAAGATTGCCATCATTGTAAATATTCCAGCACCCAACTCAGTCAAACAAATGAGGACAGTACTTGGTCATACCGGGTACTACAGAAAATTCATCAAGGGATACGCAAAGATTACAGCACCAATGGAAAAGCTGTTAAAGAAAGATGTAAAATTCCTATGGAATGAGCAATGCCAGAAAATTCTAGACACCCTTAAAGAGAAGATGGTTACAGCACCCATCCTAGAATTCTCAGACTGGACCAAGCCATTTCTTGTACATGTGGATGCATCCAGCATCGCACTGGGGATCGTCTTTGTAAATTTGAGCATATAGATCTGTAGACAAACACACAACTCACAAAGAAGATCTCACAATTTACTCAGCCATTGAAGAATGAAACAGTGCAAAAGGCTTGCAGCTGTGAATGCTTTCATTAATCGA
>LPNX011131080.1:28336-42101 GCA_001517045.1 Pseudotsuga menziesii | reverse complement strand
GGGGATGATGTCATCTACTAGAATGTAATTGGTTGATTTTTATAGTACATTTTGGTCCTTTTGAGGCCCATTTTTGACCTCAAATTCTCTCTAATGATTCTAGAAAACGCTCTTACTAAGATCTGCAACAGCCAAATAAATGATTGGGACCTCAGGGTTAATGCTGTGTTGTGGGATTATAGGACAACATGTAAGAAACTTACAGGACATACACCTTTCAGCTTGGTGTATGGACAAGAGGCTGTTATGCCTATGGAGTATATTATGCCCAGTCTAAGAATTGCTCAGATCAGCGGGATGGCTAATAAAGACACTGTGCATGAAAGGCTAGCACAACTGCTTGCCTTAATGGATGACATATTCATCACCGGATTCCATCAGAAAGTGCAGAAGGCACGAGAAAAAGCTTGGCATGATAGACATATTAAGAGTAAGACTCTTCAGATCTGAGACCTAGTACTCCTCTATGACAGTAAATTTATTAAGTTTATAGGGAAGTTCAAGACGCATTGGTTGGGGCCATATCAGATACAGCAAGTTACAGAGGGAGGAGCCGTTCAGCTTAGCAAACTGAATGGGGAGCTCCTTCCCACATTGATTAATGGTAGTAGGCTTAAGCTCTATAGTGACAACCACTCCACCTCTCGGCCCTAGCTTAGACAGCTTATGACGGTGCAGATGTCCAGTGTAGTTGAAAGGAGGCATCGCACTGGGAATTAGTCTACACCGGCAGGTATTCTAAGTATAAGGAATCACATAAGGATGGTTCATTTTGCGCAAGACATTAAGCGGCTTGCGGGTAAAAAAAAAAAATGTTTAAAGTTTGTTTTGCACAGGTGAGGCGGTGTGACATTGCGGTAAGGCGATGATTCCCCGTGCCACGTATCCAGTTTTGAAAAACGACAGAGGGCCAGTCAATTCGCCTTCTGACAGGAAGTTAATGAAAAAATGATCGGTATACCTTACCGTAGATTTGGCAACCGCATATTAAATTTTCCAGATTTAGTAAATCTTCAACGAGACCGGTGCCTGCACACAGGGTTCGAGGGAAATTTGATCGGATTTCAGCATTTAATGAGGATCGAAACGACGGGTGTGGTCTCGTCCATGCATTAATACCACCGACGATTTCAGCCTAGATGATCGTTGCGTCTAGGATTATAGCCTTCAGCATAAAAGCAGAGATCATTCATTCAGGACAGTTACTTTTGCAAGAGCTGAAAGCTATAGAGTAAGTTCTTAAGTGTTCCTTGTGTAGAGTTAATTTCGTTACAGAGTGTTGTGATTTCCCTATTTCGCAGCCATTGCCAAGCCAGAGTATTCCACCAAGTGGGTTTTGTCCGAGGAAGAACCTATAGAAGACATTTTGGAAAGGTTCGAGCGTGGAGGCCTTGTGTCCGTTATGGCGACACCACCCAAGAGTATGAAACCAAGTTCATTACAGGCCAGACAGCTACCAAGGATGAGGAGTCAAGCTCATAAAGTAGACGAGTCCAACCCTGAACAGCGAAAAAGGAAAAGGAGGAAAGTAAAAGTGGGAAACAGAAAGAGAAGACCAACTCGGATGGCTGTGCGCGTGGAGTTTCCCAGAATATCTCACAGAAAGAAAAAAGGACCAAGAAATAGGCATTCGAGACACAGAAAAACAAAAGGAAAAAGGAAAGGAACGAAGGTTCTCAGAATGGAATTCAAGGCCTGTATAGTTGGTACGAAAGGATCGAGACTGAATGAAATATTTGAGAAGGCTGGAGGACACATATTTTCCTTGTGATAAAATTTCTAACCCAGATAAAGAGGAAAGGATATCTGTGGAAGGCTTCTCAAAAGCTTAAAGATTCTTCAGGTCTCGCAAGCGACGAGAGTGAGAGCATGACAATAAGGGAAGGAAAGATAAGAGAGCCCAATGAACTAAGTTAAAAAAGCTATACAGAACGAAGTCGCAGGACTTCGCAACAAATTTCAACAGACTTCGCGGGAAGCCAAGGAGAAGCTACAGCAGGAGAAGTCCGCTGGTAGTGGCTCGGGGACGAGCCACAAGTAAGTGTTAGGGGACTGTTGGAGTAGGGCCCCGCAGCTACAGGAAAAGCTGCCATTTTGGTAGATAGACAGTTTTGGCAAAGGTATAAGAGATAAGGTAAAGATACGACGCCGTAGCATGTTTCTAGCTGCAGAGCAGAGCCGGAAACTATGACTATCGGGACAGATAAGTCAAAGAAGATGAAAGTACCTGAGCGACCAAGAGGAGAGAGCTCACCCACTACATTCAAGGCAGCGTCCGAGAAGAGAGAGCTCACCCACTGCATTCAAGGCAGCGACGGAAGATAGGAGGGCTCAGCTACCCTCATAAAGGAAAAGGAGGAACGAGACCAAGGTATTGAAGACGAAGGACAGAAGAAGGGAAGCGGTGCACAGTACCCATGGTCAGTGCCGGGAAGCATGGAAGACTGCAGAGAGCAGTGGTGTGACGGAAAGCAGCTACCCCAAGTATAGATATGCCAACTGTCACTAGTTAGGGTTTTTGGGTTACTATTGGGATAGGCCCACAGTGTTGTAATGGCGAGACCTTCGGGCCGCCTATAAAGGGATGTATTTTGTATTGTAAAAGGTTAGCTAGTCGGATAACCTGTAGCTACTCAGATAGATAGTTAGTCTATTAGCTCACAGTATTTTGTATTCTAATAGAGTCAAGCTTTGGTTCTGTATTCAGTCTGTAGTATCTTACTGTAACCAGCAGCTGGCTCGTAGGAGTATGTATGTAACAATCCGTAGGGATTGATAGAGAGAGAGAGAGAATATTGTAAGAATGCAATATAGAGATAGAGAAGAGATCTAGGAGAGAAGGGCTCCAGGAAGTGAGTGCGGAGTTACCCAGAAGATCTCTAGCTGCACACAGGTTGCAGCAGAACTATGTAATCTCTCGAGATATAATAAAACACATTTCTGTGGATGTAGCTTCTACCCTGGAAGTGAACCACATAAAATCAGAGTGTTATGATATTGATTCATGTGATTGTATTTACTTGTTGTATCTGTCACTCATTACGTGAACTTTGCTTACAGTTAAATGTATGAATGTGTTATTCAGTTCACAACATTATAGAAGGATAAATGCAGGTTGAAGTCTTTAAGTATTCTATATAAGAGTTTGTCTATGTTTCACTCAAGACAGTTAAGAGTCGCAGTGTAAAGCAGCCTTGTATGTTGAGTCATGTAAGTCAAACACAAGTAACGCTGAGTACGCTGAGCCGCAGCAGTAGGATATCGTAGGGAGGCGATATCGCACTATCAGAGGAGTTGTGGTGCGCGATATTGCAAGTTAAGGATCGAGCGTAGGAGAGAGTTACGTGTTGCCCAGGACGCGGTGATGCGATAAGGGCTAGAGTCATCGCGAGTAAGAGGAAACTGCGCATCGCAGAGAGAGACCTCGTGGGTTAAGAAGAGCTACGAGACGCACATAGGATGCTACAGAACCTGGTCGAAGACACTTGAGTCTTTGGCCAACCCATTAGAATCACTTCGGGTGAGACTTCAGGCCGCTCCGCGGTCTATCGCCGAAAGGGCCAGTGAGCTAGGGGTGTTGTTGGTACATTACAGTAAACCCGGGTCTACCTATAGCGACCAACAGTATGTGTTCTAGTAGTTGTTCGTGCGACACCATTCTTGGGGTCCGGAAGAACTTCAAGAGCCCACAGTCCTATAATGTGGCAATACAGCCCACATTTCTCTCAGAAGCAACATCCTCATTGTCATGAGTTCTTTCCTTCCATATCACCATGTTTTGAACAATCTAGACCTGCCAAAAACCACAATGGTATGCATTAAAATCATCCTTAAATCATTGGAAATCAAAACAATGAAGTTATATCACCCATACCATTAGTTTAACTTATCCACAGTCAGCACCACCTATGCACCGTTGGAGACAGGTGGTGGCACCACCTGTCCACTGTATTGTTGGCGTGGTTTTAGGGTGGAACTGCGTATCCTGCAAGGGGTATCTGCGATGCCCGCATTTTGAGTTTTAGGGCTCACCATATGGACCCAAAACCCCACCAAACCTCAAAATAGATGCTATGAAATGAAATATGAGGGTCTTAGCTATTACCTGCAACTGACGATGCTGAAAATAGACGGTGGAAGCTCCCGGTATCAGCAGTGGAAGATCTGGCTAAGACAATGCTCCAAGTGCTCTCTGCTAGAGGTAAATATTGAAATGGTTTGATTTTTTACTATTTACTTGACTTATATAGGCATTTTTCGGTCTGAATCACTAAAGTTTTGATGTAAAATCATATTTTGGTCAAAATTTATCTGTCGTAATCCCTAATGCTAGTTGTAAATGAATTTAACACTTGTTTCTGAGACTATTGCAGGATAGGAGAACTTTAGCAAGAAGCTTTGAAAGTTTGTTTACGGCTTTTTCGTACTTTCATACAATAGAAAAGGTTGATGAGCATTTATTACAACACTTTGATCACTCTCTCTAAACCTAGTATCAAAGGTCCAAGTCCATTTCCGAATATTTCCAGGCTAGTAAAATTTGACATTGTGCAAAGAAACATCATGGAGTTTTCTTTTCACATCTTTTTCAGACTCCTTAAAACATGAAAAGATCGTCGAGTCCGTTTCTGAATTTTTCTAGGCTCGTAAAAAGTGACATTGTGTAAAGAAACCTCATGGAGTCCTCTTTAAACTCTTTTTAGGCTCCTTAAATACAAAAAGATTGTCGAGTACTTGTCTCCTTCATACTCGTAGAAGTATTTGAAGAGTCGTCCTTCCAACGGTAGGTTATCTCTTTTTTGGTTTGGATAGGACTATTTACGAAAAAGAACACTCTAGCCAATCATGACTGGAAGAGTTCTCTAAGGTATGATTTTATACTTTTTCGGGCCTTATAGACTAAATCATACGAAAAGGACCCTTTGGAGTCTTCTTCCGTATTCATTCATACTCTCTAAACATGAACGATACTGAGTTTTCTTTTATTGGACTCGTTAAATTAAACATTGAGAGACCCATTTTGGGATCAAACCCCTCCTCTCTCAGGTTCGTAAAACATATGAGTCTGGACTTGTCTTTCGATAAGCTATACCGAGTGTTTGTTACCCTCTTTGAACTCGTAAAACCGAAAAGAGGCACTCATCGATCATCATGGGGGAAATGGGAAGGAAATCATTTTGCAAATAATGGCAGTTGTTTGTCATTACCTTTGAACATGGAACTTGTCTACACAATCATGTCAGTCAATTGGGTATTCAGCTGATCTCCATGACGATCCACTTTCATGAGTCATGTCACTCCTTTGATTCTTTCAAAATAATGCATTGTCCACTGTCGCATTGTGTGTCTGTCCCATCTAGTCATGCTGCCAAGTCTTTTGTCATGCCACCCAATGTTCAAAGGGGATATGAAGAAGTGTCACCTCTGCAGTCCACATAGTCTTTGTGTCAGTATCTTTGAGTCAGTCATATGGTTACTACATGCACATCATTCCAGAACCATGTTCCGAGTTTTGTGTCGTCGATGTGGGACTCATCATGGCCCTCCTTCGATGAGACTTTTCCCGTCGACATCAGCTAATCATCTGGGAAATAGTCTTAGAAACAATGATTGGTACCTTGAGATCTGTATTCCTTAATGACAGATTCTCTCGATCTCGACATAGGTTCACATCATTGACCTTTGATCGATAGAATCGACTGGGTGTTCGACATCAGGACATCTATTCACACTCATTAGATTGTACTAGAGTACCTTGGGAATCATTTGCATTAATGGTGATCTCCCTCGCACTTGTTAACTATTCACATCATTGGCCGGTAATTAAGTGGTTTCTACCATGTTCGACTTCTAATCATTGTAATCACATGGATAGAATTGTACTTTGTGGAAAACAAGACAAAGACCTTGGGTATTTGTTTAAAGCGCTCATTGCTTTTCCCCAGGTTTCGATGGATTTTTGTATATCTAGCATAGATCTACATTTGTATGGTCGTGGCTATGCTCAAATTTGCGTCTGTATGAAATAGATCTAAACTGTATGTCTAGTAGCTATGTCCAATTTTGAGTCCTCTATCACATGGATCTACACTGTATTCTAGTAGCCATGCTTGTTTATTCCTCTCATGGATCTGCCTTGTATTGGTCTACAGCCATGAGTTTGGTTACTTGTGTCTATGAGTCAACATACTGATGTACTACAGATGCCTACTTGATGAATTGCTCCGATCGAACCGACATTTTTCGCCTCATGGCAACGACTTGTTCTCTCAAAGCTCTCATTTATCGTATCCCTCTAAGACTCATGCTTTGGGGGGCATCCTGTTATACCAAAATCTTGCCACCATCATGTGATAAGACATTTGACATACCTACTTGCCCTGATTCCCAGCTTCTGGAGTGGAAACTGATATCATCTGTCAATCTTTTCATACAAATTCTCGGCACCACTCTTAACCCTTTATCCATAAGCGGTACCCTTGTGCGCACCACCCATACTTTGTTGCCCACAAGCGGTGCCACCACTTATGGCCCTTAGTCCATAAGTGGTTATTACCAGAATCGCTATGTCACTAAAGGAGAAATGTGGTACCCTGGGTAAAAAGGGAAAAAGAGAAGCTTCTTGAGGCTTCTAGATGATAAGCCTTGAGATATCCCTTATCCCTACTGTTCTGGGTCTATTGAGCTCAAGATCCCCCATCCTAGGATCTTGGAGGCCACCTCACCCACAAATCTCTCAACCTACCCTATCCATCTAGCCTTATAAATACAAGCTTATGGCCATGGTTGAGAGGGAGAACTCTGAAGGCATTGTTATGCTGTTGGATTTATCACTTAGTCCATATCATTGGAGAGCATAGAGAGAGCTAGAGTCAGAGCTTATGGGGATGAGAATGCTTGGTTTCATGGAGATGCATGTGAACACTAAGGCTTGGTTGTAAACTTCTTCATATTTCTTTAATGCAAGTTGATTTCCGTCCCACATATATCGTTGATGTTTGATTTCATATATATGTTGTTAGATTCCTTAGTCACTAGCATATATTAGTATATTATATTCTAGTTGCTTTAATCTATTTCGTGTTGAGATTATTGTAGGTACACAAGGTGACTATCAAAGCATTGTATTCCAGGTATCTATGGCGTCTAGGGAGAGTCTTCAACCTCTATCTTCTATTTGTTTTGGATCTGAACCATTCATACCAGTGGAACACCTTGCTGTCCGCGGGAGGTGAAATATTCCAGTGAACACTTACTTAGACTACTTTTCAATCTCTAGAGATTCCATCCTAAACACTTATTTTTTCCCAAAAGGTTAGCAAAGAAGTGTTGGCTAAGTTAAACTCATGATTTTTCACAAGAAATATTTGAGCAACTTGACCAGCTTCTTCAACAATTCGTAGGAACTCATTCAGTCGCGTTGACACTATCAACTGAAGCAAAATAAATGGTTTTTTGAATCACCATTTCAGTGTAACTCAGCTAAACCGGCCAACATTGTCAGAGGAAACTCACAAGTTTCCGATGATACGGTTGAAGGCCTTGGAAATTTTGTTGAACAAAGAACTTTTTACTAAGTTAAACTCACGATTTTGCATCGATGTATCGAAACAACTTGGTCAGTTTCTCTGACACGGTCGGCTTGGACAAAAGAAGTTTTGACAAAACATCATTTAACATAAATCGGTGAAATGCGCCAACACTGTCGGGAGTAACTCATAAGTCACCTCTGAAACGATCGAAGAGATCAATAAATATTGTCGACGATTAAGTTGTTGCCCTGTTTTCAGGGAGATTCTGGATTTTCGTTGACATAGTTGGAGAAGACTCATTTCTTCCCCCCGAAACAGTTGCGAGAACTCACAAGTCACCATCAATAGTATCAGGGAATTTTTTATGAATCACACTGACACATAACGACGTTAATTTCACCTCCATAACGACCAAAATGTTTCTGCGCCAAACTACTTTTTTGTCCAACAACCATGTTAAATAATCCAACAACCACATTGATGGTTGTTTTGTTCGTTGTTCTTTGCAGTACCATTATTTCTATGTTTTCTACAATGATACATGTTTATTTCTTTGGTTATTCAAAGTAGTTGAAGTTTTACTAAGAAACTTCTCACTATGCTCATGTCACAGGTCTATTTTCACCAAGCAAGCTTACCTTCCAAAGGACAGACTTGAAAACAATGAATTCACACAATGCCACAGAAAAGGTGACATGCATGCAGACACAGATAGCGGTGCATGAAGTGACTGTACAATTACTTGAGGCAATAAAGTATAAAACTATTGCTCAAGAGGCCAGTGCATGGGCTACATATGTTTCCAACAGGGCAGGCCCCACATAAATTTTGTCTCTTATGGAACCATTTGTATTTTCCCATGTAAAGCGCTAAAAGACAAACTGTGGAAATTTCTAGGGTTACGGTAGGTCAAAGGTCACAAAATGATAAATTTAGATTGTAATAAATAGAGGTAGAAAGTACAATAGAATAATTTTTTGCTAGCACAAAGAAGGGCTGGACTATTTGTAAGAGAACTAATTTTCTGCTAATAAAGAAGGAATTGTTTTTGCTGGGAAAGGATGCACAGTAATTTTATTGGAATGCTTGGAAGTCTCAATGTGGAATTAGTTCTTTTGGTTTCCATGCAACTGTGATATCATTCTAACTATTCTGAATTACTTCTTTGGTGATGAATGATTTTGCTTTCCATATAAATTTTTGTGTATGAAATGAGCAATGAATGTTTTATTATGTCAGAGCTACCTTTGATATTATTTTTGTTGTAAATATGCATATGAAATTGAAAAAACTATCTCTGAGATTTATATGAATAGTTATAGTACATTTCTCTAACTTTAAATTTTCTCCATGAGGGGATAGGATAATTTAGAATAGGATAGATCAGCTTCGTCTTAAGTTTAGAAGAATAATTGAGAAGGAAGAAACGGTAAGACGAGAGGTAAGAACCTGGGCATCACTTGTGAGGTTTATTCTTATCAATTATATGCATTTAGGCACTTGCATCTCATATTTAAAAAAAAATTACATAAACGGTGGACCGGGATGTAACCGATAAAGATTTAAACAACTTAATCTACGGTATCCGGACCGTTAACCGGGCGGATTCCCCACACCAAACAGTGGACAATCTAATTGTTTGGGTACACAGGGTACTCCCAAAATACCGAACACCTTCAGCAACCGCTTCACACAAATAGATCACAGATCAACACACCGATGTTTGTCACATGGTTAAAACCCTCGAGAGGGAAACAGTCCATGGCCCCAGCCAAATAGCTACTTGGAGCAATTTATTATGCAAAAGAAATAAAGTTACATGAGCTTCTCATAATCGATCAACTAGCCAAGGACCCTCTATGCTCTTTAAATAGAGATCATAGACCAATTGGGTGTTAAGCCACAGATCAATGGTAGGTATGATCTAAGAGAAGTTGAACCGTCGGATCACTCTATGTCTAGAACATATCGTGACCATCGAAATAGAATATTTACAAATGCATACTAATGCATACTAAAGAAACACACTTTTACCTAACGGATATATTACACAAGTTGATTTTAACTAACTCCTAAGTGTCTAAATATCCTAACATCCCCCCTTAAGAACAACTTGGCATAGGATTGAAGGATTACAAAAGTGACACTATTAGAAGAAGGAAGGAGGCATTAGAGCCTATCCCCCCTTATGGACACATTCCTGAACTCCTAACATAGACCAAAGTTTAGAAAACGTTGCTTCTGTAAGAGACTTGGTGAAGATGTCTGTAACTTGATCATCTGTAGGGCAATAGATAATTTCAATAACACTATCATGAACAAGAGTTTTGATGAAGTGCATGTGTAGCTCAATGTGTTTTCTGCGCTGATGTAGAACTGGATCTTTGGCAAGCTTGATGGCACTTTGATTGTCGCACCAAAGTGGAGTAGGTTGCTACTGCTCGAATCCAAACTCTGAAAGGATCTGTTGAAGCCATAAATCTTCCTGACTAGCATTAATTGCGACTCAATATTCTGCTTCTGCTAAAGAAAGATCAAGAGCTTGTTGTTTCTTACAAGCCCAAGTGATAGGTCCAGATCCCAGACTGAAAACATAACCTGCAGCAAAATTTCGATCATCAAGATCACCAGCCCAATCTGAATCAGTGAAACCAACCAACAAAGGTTTCCCCCCTGTACTGTAATGAATCCCAAACTGAATTGTACGTCAAATATATCGAAGTATTCTTTTTGCTGTTTTCCAATGACTTTCATGAGGAGTTTGCATATAATGGGCAACACGACCAACAGCAAAGGAAAGGTTAGGATGGGAATGAGTCAAGTATAAAAGACTACCAACAAGCTGATGATACAATGTGGCATCTACTTCAGGGGAAGTAAAAGTGGCAGAAAGTTTGACTCCAGACTGGAAGGGAGAAGGGGTTGGTTTACAATCTTCCATGTGGAAGTGACAAAGAAGGTCACAAGCATACTTAGACTAGGAAAGAAAGATTCCTTCTTTGGTTTGCAAGACTTGGAGACCAAGAAAATAATGCAAATGTCCTAAGTCTGACATTTCAAAATTTTGCTTAAGATTGGATTTCACATGGGTTATAAGTTTAGGGTCACTACCAGTAAGGATAAGATCATCAACATAAAGAACAAGTCTGATGAGGTGGTTTCCTAATTTCTTGGTATAGACATTGGGGTCAGAATGGCATCTAGAAAAACCAGTGTCAAGGAGAAAGCTATCCATTTTGGCATACCAAGCTCTAGGAGCTTGCTTAAGGCCATATAAGGATTTCTTAAGGAGACAAACAAGGCTAGAGTTATTCTGAACATATCCAGGAGGTTGTTCCATGTAAATTTCCTCACGTAAATCACCATGTAAGAAGGCACACTTGACATCCATTTGATGGACTTCCCAGTTATGTAAGGCTGCAAGGGAAAGAACAAGGCGGATGGAGTTCATTTTTGCTACAGGGGCAAAGGTTTCATTATAGTCAATCCCTTCAACTTGGGAAAAACCTTTGGCAACTAACCTTGCCTTAAGTCTTTCAACACTTCCATCTGATGCATACTGAGTTATGTAGACCCATTTACATCTGACAAGTTTTCTTCCTTTTGGAAGAGGAACAAGATCCCAAGTATCGTTCGCCATTAAGGAATGATATTCTTCATCCATAGTTGCATCCCAATCTGGATTTCCTAAAGCTTCTGCAAAAGTTTATGGATCATGATTCTCAGAAACTTGAGACAAAAGAGAAGAGGCTCACTGAAACTGAGAACGTGTTCAATGTTGATCTCTAGGATCACCAGCAAGATCACCAGTTGCTTCACATGTTGAATGGACCCATCGAGGAAGTATTGGTGCTGGCGCAATTGGAGGAACATGAGCAGGCGGAGGTGGATTTTCATCCTCATTGTCATCATTAGAAACTGGACTTGGAAACCTGTCAAGGAAGATGGAAGAAGAAGAAGAAGAAGGTACAATCGTCGAATCAGGCTCGCAGGCTAAAGATGGCACACCTGCCAAGTTAGGCTCACAGGCCAAGAGATTTTCATCAAATTTAACATCTCTTCTAATGATTATATCATGAGAATGTGGCTGAAGAATTCTATAACCTGTTACGTCTTCAGAATATCCAACAAATATGCACTTTTCACTTTTAGGCTGCAATGCTTTCCATTTTTCATCCAAAATGTGAGCCCATGCTTCACAACCAAACAAACGAAAGTGACTTACATCTGGTTTAATTTTACTCCATGCTTCTTCGAGTGTTATACCCTGTAAAAAATTAGTGGGTGTGAGATTAACTATGTAATTTGCACAATTTATGGCCTCAGCCCAATATTGAAGACTTAGTGCCTTAGATTGGATTATTTATTAGAGAGAATCCCTACTATCGGTACCTAGGAATTTTTCAAGGCATCAACACTTACATATTGGAGTAGCCCATCCCTGGGAAACTCTAAAGAAGGACCATAGCATATGTTTCGACAAGTTGTGCAAGGATGTGGTGTGATGTGACACTCTGAACCCTTTGCATGTCTAGTGTGATCTCTAGATTTGTTAGGGTCTAGAGACCTAAGTGGATCCTTTGTGTGTGATGTCCCAGCCCCAGATGTGCTAGCCACATATGTGCCATCCCTAGATGTGCCAACCCCTTGGACTACATTTCCCTCGACAGCAGTTCCATGTCAAAGCAATGTATCTTCCAAATAAAATAATGTCTCTTGTGTGTTACCAATCACAAGACCTGCAAGAGGTTATAACCGAGGGGTATTTGATGTGTGTGGAGGTCATCGCACATGAATTGGATTAGTCCTCGCCCCTTGCCTGTATTGGATCATCCCATGTCCTACCCCCTGGAACTCTAAAATATCAAAGTAATTTACATGGTTACCCAATATAAACTCGACATACAACTTATTGAGGAAATAGAATGGGATGTCTATTTTCCCATGAGGGTCTTCATCGAATACCATGTACTAGCGATCCATCCAGTTGGATTTAATATTTGGTTCTATGCACTAGTCTATAGAAACGTGTGGTCGACTAGTGGGAGGAACCAATCTAGTGCTAGGGTCCCAAAATAGTGAATAAAGTTGGTCTTTTGTTATCTTAATTTTTTTACATCTTTGTAGCTCAGCCCAATGGAATAATATTTCCTCTGGAAATCCCTGTAGGAGATAATGTTGTACAATGCTCCCTGGGCATTGGAAATTGTATTTGTAATGATATCTAGTGCCTCTCCTAATGACCTTCTTATGTGGTCCCTGCCTCTAAAAAGTGAACTAAGGTGTCTCAATGCACCCATATGAGCAAGAATTTCAAAATTCCTATTGTGTTCCTCCTCCATGTGTTCGGTGTTTGGATTTGGGTTATTGGTGGTTTTATTTTGGACACTTTCTTCAGGATTTGTGTTTTCTGTTAATATAAAAACAACAAATTTTAAAATGAATTAATATTTCATTCTTTTTTTAATTAAAAATGTATTAAATTAAAACAAAAAATCAAAGCAATTCTTACCTAACCAAAAACCAAAAATCAAAGAAATTCTTTCCTAATCCAAAACCAAAAAATAAAATCAATTATTACCTTCCATTTCATTCAACCTCGTCGATCTCCTCCCTCAAAACCACAGGGGCTTCACACAATGAACTTCTCACATAGCACATGCAATCATGGAATATTAAAGAATACCCTTAATTTCTGTAGATATCCAGGTCCAAACTCCTTTTGTTGAAACCCCCTCCCAATACCTGAAAGCTCCCCACCACCCCCTTTTATACTCTAATCCTTTTAAACCCCCCTAACCCTCCACCCTAAACCCCTCATCCCCCCCAATACCTGCAATATATTGGCCCGATTTTTAAGAAATTTAAAACCCACAATATGAACTAACGTGCTAGGATATTGGTCAACAAGTGAATCCCCCGTGCTCAAAACGCGCCCTCCAAATCACATGCAAGCCATATCATCGTCCTGATATATCTCCCTTCCGTTCTTCACGGCCTGTAACGCAAAATAAAAAAAATAGAGTCTGCGGGCCAATGTGCTTTTTTTTAAGTTTTACAAATCGCACTTGTGATCTATACTCTTCCAAAATGCATGTGTGATATATCGCACTTGCGATTTGTACTCTTCCAAAATTCACGTGTGATATACCACACTTGCGATATATCACACTTGCATTTTCTTTGGTTTTAGGCTCGGGTTTTCCGAACCATCCATTAATAACACATATAAT
>LPNX011131080.1:9540-23889 GCA_001517045.1 Pseudotsuga menziesii | reverse complement strand
ATATATATACATATATATATATATACATATATATACATATATATATATATATACATATATATACATATATATATATATATATATATATATATAATAAGAAAATAAATTTTGAAAGAATAGTCATGAACTATATCTATGTGCTCTCTACATCTCTACAAATTTTTGTAGTGAAATTTAGTCGTTTAGGTATTGCAATGGTGCACTAACAAACACATAAACACTAAATTTTGCATGAAAATTAACATACAATGTTAGGAAAACACAAATTTCACCTAGTTATACACAATTTCAAAATATAAAAATTATATATATAAAAAGGTGATTCATTTTCCTCCATTTAATCTTTTTACACCATATTCAAATTCATTGTAGAAGCATCTCCAATCATCCCTCCAAATTAATAAATTGTTGTTTTTTCAACTTTGCATTGCCACTAGCAGTGCCCTTATTGTGTACATTATTTAATTTAACCCTATCCTAAATCATTTTTGCTCAAGCTATTTGAGTTTATATTTATTATAAAAAAACTATAAAAAAATTATAAAATTTTCTAAATCATTAAAAGTTTAAATCTTAAATATATTTAAGAATTTAATCGACTTTATAATATCCATGTACTATGTTCAATATTCATAATTGCATAGAACTTTTGTCCATAAAAAGTCAATACAATTGAGTCTTCCTACTATGGTTTAAATTATTGATTTTTATATTTATTGATTCTAGTTTTTGCTATAATTTTCAACATCAATACAATTGATTCTTCCTACTATGGTTTAAATTATTGATTTTCATATGTGATTTTGGTTTTTATTATAATTTTTATATTTCAAAAAATAAAAGATATAAATATTTTTGTTTGAAATTATGTAAATTTATAATTGGAATTAACCTTACGATAAAAAAATTGTTAGCTATATTTTTTTATTTAAAAAAAAAATAAATAAAATATAATTAAAGAAAATAAAATTAGTATTATATTAGATTGGGTATCTACTTTATTGAAATTGTAATGCTGCAAGGTATTTGAATGAGTTGAATCCATTACAAAAATTAAAAATTAGATTTAAAGTTTGGATTTCCTCAAAATTAATAAAAAAGTTAAAAAACATAATTTTGTTTGTAAGAAGTTTAAAAAATCTGATGATTTTTATGTGATTATGTTTTTTTTTAATTCTTAAGATTCAAACTCTTCTAAAATACTTTTTTTATCCAAATTGACATTATTTTTTTAATTCTAAATGTATAATGAACTCCATAGCAAAACAGGGAGGGAGTTGGTTTGTCATGTGTGTGAGTCTATGAGCGTTGAGGATGAAAATCACTTTATCTTAGAGTGCCTTGCTTACACCCAAATTAAATATGAGTTTTATAGTATTTGTTACAAAATAAATCTTTATAAACTACTAACTTGTCAAAATTATAGTGAGCTTGAAACATAATAACAAAATTTTAAAGTAAACCAAGTATTATCCTTCTTAAAATCAAATAAACCAAAGTTGAATTTAATAGACTTTAATCATAATCATCATAAATAGATTTAGCCCGCTCCCAAACATACATATTAAACAGATTGCGAAAATTTCTTAAATGCCAAGATTAAACACTTATTTAACATTGTGAAAATTTCTTAAATGTCTGACCAGTTTCAGTCGACATATGCCATGAAATGGCGAAATCGTCCCAAGTTGATTGTTACTTGTAAAAGCTTTGGGATTTGTCATCATTATATATATAGATAGATATAATAGTGGATATATAGCATCGCAGTTTGTACTATGCACCGATTATGGACTCTAAAGCTGAATATGGATATCAAATTAGAGTCAAATTGAACATCTCTTGTGAAGCAGGTACATATGGATCTTTCCACATGTGGACAGCGATTAGAAACTTCGATGGGATATGTCAAAATACAGACGCCCTGCTGTCAAATACATTCCGAACGCCTGTATCATTGTATGTGTTCAACTTCAAACATGGATGGTCTCTTGAATACTTAGTGATAATGCTTGTATTTTTTTACCGCTAAAATTATCTAATGCACTGCAGCTTATTTGATGCTGTAAATTATTTAGTCTAGACTAGGTCATGATTTAATGATGTTATGTTTCAGAGTGGTTACTCGTATTAGATTTTAAGTAATTTGAGATTCAATTATCTGTAATAATTCTGTAGTAGTATTAAATGAAGTTATATTAATTAGTTTTTTTACAGGAAGATTTAAGAGTGTTGGATCTTGAACTTACTTTTTGTCAAAAATCTAACATAAAATTGTTGAATTACATAGATCTAAACTGACAGATACATAGTGGCCATCAATACAGCTGTAACATGTTAAATATTGATAATCTCTTTCTACATAAATATGAATAACCTATCAAATAAAAATGGATGCCTGTCAGATACGTTCCCGGTGTTAAAATTATAGATGGCCTGTCAAATTTACGTTCTGAAAGAACAAAATAAGTTTATCCAGAACGTCAATTCATGAGCACTCATCTTCCTATATTAAAGCTGCTGGTTTATTTAGAAAAGCAGCGCAGCCACTGGCGACCTGCAACCGTCAGAAACTCAGTTTTTATTGAAATCACCACCTACTGCACGTAGGCAACTCAGTTTTTATTGAAATCACCACTTATTTTAAAGTCCCTGATCCGTGCTACCTTCATATACCATAATAAAGTATAATTATTTTGAGAAGAAAAAAAACCATCCGTGCTACGGTGCTACCTATTCACAAAGCGTGGGCATAGTAATGAATAATAAATAAAATTAGTACAAATCTCACATAACAGAGCATGAACCAATCAAAATAGAAGTATTTGTGGCAACCAGAGTCCGGACGATAATAATACAGCCCATCATTCTGCACAGTGATGGCAATTAAGAAAAAAGTCTCACCCCTCAAATGCATTGAATAGTACACTACAAACTCTCTGTACAAACCTTTTATTTAAAGCATGGGCGTGGGATAACGACCAATCAATTCGCTTTTCTTTGACCAATATATATTTCAAATCTGACAATATTCCAGTATATTCTTTCATAAATTCCTTCAAAATCAGGACTGGAAATCCCAACTTGTGCAGTTCTGCATTTTCATCAAGTATATAAGAAATATTAATTATGGACTAAACTCTATGTAAATGGTATCCCTTCTCAAAAGGGGAAATTGCTCAAAGCTATAGAAGAACCTGGTCAGAATAATGTTGATAAAGCCATAGCCTATAATGATGCACCTGTTATTCTTCAGAGTATGGACAAAGGAAATGAAAAGAACCAGCCTTTCTACCTCTCCCTGTTAGTAAACAATCATCTGCTACACAACTGCATGTTAGATTCTGGTTCTAGTTCAAATGTAATGACTAAGACAGTTATGGAACAGTTAAATCTAAGGATCTGAAGGCCTTATCATAACATTTGTGCAATGGACAGTAAGCAGATTGAAGTATGTGGTTTAATTAAAGGCTTACAAGTGCACTTAGCAGCTTTTCCAGACATTCAAATAGAAATGGACATAGTAGTGATAGATGTCCCAGATGCTTGGGGTATGTTACTTTCAAGGAAAACTGGAGCAGACTTAGGAGGAAATATTCAAATGGACTTAACATATGCCACCATCCCAACTCCTGAAGGAAGATTTGTTAGATTGAATAGAGAGTTGGAGATGAGACATCATGTAAGACCCAAGAAATCCAAGCAATGAATTAAAGTATAAAAATTATGACTTGGGAAATTATGCAATTTTGGCTAACTTTTTAGGACCTATTGAAGAATCAACTGAAGATGAAAAAGTTAATCAAATTTGGCATATGCATTTTGATGGTGCCTTCTCTAGAGCTGGTAAAGGTGCAGGCATAGTTATTGAATCCCCTTCTAGCGATACTTTCACAGTATTACAGATTTTATGAAATTCTATGGAACTTTGTAATCATTAGTTAAATAGGCTTTGGGCCATTAACTACCTATTATCTATGAATCAATTTTCATTATATTATATATGCATCAATTAGGGTTTTTTTTATAGTTTTTTTTTTATAATTGTCTATAAAATCTAGAAATTCAATGTTCACATTATACTTCATCTATCTTAATGAAATTTAGAGAAAGCATAGATATTAGTAAACCCTAAATTCTAAGACATAAACAAGTGTGGGCTTAGTTACAAATTGTTATTTTACACTAATTTATATCATTCAAATTTACCCATATACCTAAAATCTTCACATTAAAATTGCTTTATAGTAAAATTGTCATTTGATCACTTCTTCTTAAAGTGCTCTAAACAATTTATAATTTAAATCATATTTTTAGGTTTTTTGAGTTTAAAATCCAATAAAAAGATTAAAATTGTATATATAATTTATTTAAAATTTAAAATTTAAAATATATTTTTAAATTGTTTGAGTTCAAAATTCATTTATATATATAAATTATTAAAATTATATAATATAATTATAATTAACATATTTAAATTTATTTTTTTAATAAAAAATAAATAATAAATAATAAAAAATATTATTCACCAATTCCATCAGTACACATTCAATCATTCGATTATGAAAACTCTACACAGAAAAGAACTCATAAAGCTATTGATTATGACTTCACTTAATTTATTTTAAATTTTATTTTAAATTTTAAAGATCAACCAGATTTAAAAGATTATTCAATTTCATTAAATAATAATCTGGTATATATTCAACTACATAGAAAAGAACTCATAAAGCTATTGATTATGAGTTCACTTATTTTAATTTAAATTTTTAAGATCAACAAGATTTAAAAGATTACTCAATTTCATCAAATAATAATAGGGTATATATTCAATATCTAGGTGGAAACTCTACATAGAACTCAAAAAGTCATGGATTATGATTCCACTTAATTTAATTTATATTTTAAAGATTAATAAAAGTTATACAATAAAAAATTAAAAAATAATAATAATTTATATATATTAATTTTAATTTATTGAGAGACTCTCTATGCCATAAAAGCAGCAGTTTTGGAAAAGGGGAAATCAATCATGGAAAAAATAGTTGGACTTATATGGATAGCAGAGATCAATTATTTAAAATATGAATATTTAGAATTATGAAATTGTTCTCAAATTAATTGTTGTTTTCTATTTTCAAACCATGGAAGATTTTTATGAGTTGAAGAGTTCATTATTTTCATTTATAGTTTGATCTAGTGTGTAGAAGGGATTTTCTTTTAAGGTGAATTGATTTAATTTTATCAAATTCAAAAAGTTCAAACTATAGTACTAATACAATTAAGTGAAAAGAGTTATAATTTTTAATTTAGATTTTATGGTTTAGTTGGATTATAACTCGTTATTATACCATTGTTGTAAGAAAATCTTGAGTAGTTCTCCATGATTCATAAATGATAAACAAGGTAAACCTTGAGGGTGATTGTGGAGCTTAACCTTGAGGGGATTGAAACTAACTTTTGGGGAGAGATCTCATGTATAGCTCATTATTGCTTGAGATAGCAACTAAATTTTGGTAAGTAAACAATAACCCTTGGATCTTTGGTCCGTCTTGTCCGTGTAGTGTAATGGAATGCCAATATTACAATGCATTTGATACATGTTATTTCCTACACATAGTTTGAGTACACATTTCATAATTATTTGATAGTGTAAGTGGTTAAAGATAGAAAATTTAGTATATATGTTGTTCTATTCTTTTTCAATAAGAATTGATTGAGTTTGGAGTTTTGTTTGTAAGCATGTCTATAATTTAAAATCTAGTAGGTTCATTTAAATGCATTGCCAATACACTTTCATTACGCTAAATTGTTAGGTGTTTATCTTTTTTTTAATTCAAAGTTACTTTATTTGTTAAAGGTTATTGCCTAGAGAAAGCATATCCCATCTTCATAATAAAAGTTGAATCATGAGTTAGAATAAGGTGCCCTCAATGCATCAATTTTGTGCATATGTATGTATTTATTTAATTTTTTTGATAATATTTTTTGAGCATTTAAAACAACTTTAATTTATATTTGAGTTACTTTGAAGATATTTTGCATTCAATTGAGTAAATATTATAAATATTTATTTGAATAACTCAATCCAAGGGTTACCCCTTTTAAATGTTAATTTATTTTAGAATAAGCTAAAGCGGGGAGGTTATTAATCTCCTTAGGGTTCCTTAGCACTATTCCTTAGCCAAGAATGTCTCGAGGAACAACAATGTATGTAGCCCCTTATTTTTCTAAAATTTCAGTGCCTATCAACACATGATAGAGCTTAGATACCACTTCTAGTGTACTTATATAGTAGAATCAATGAATTCGAAAAAAATGTTAGATAAAAACGAAATTATTGATTATGCATACTATCATTCCATTATATTGATAATAAAAAAAGAGAGCAATGTACATGAGCCTCTTTGCGGGGCCCAACCTCTAAATGAGTAGACTTCAAATACAATTATTATAACTTGACAAAGATTACATAGCTTCTTGCCTCAATAAATAGTTTCTCTCTACCCAAACACTAACCACTAGTTGTACCAAATTCAAGAATATCAATTACCTAGATATCCTTAATCAATAATGATGACCCTTTAATATTAATTAACCACACAACAACTACCTAGTGGTCCTTACTAAAAGAGGATGGCCTCATGCATTAATTAGTTGGATCCTAACTACTCTTAGGTATGAAGATTAGGGTAGGACCCTAACATGGTGACAAGGATTTATCTTTAAAAAAAAGTATAATATAATGTTGTTGGGATGAAATTATCAATAAGAAAAACAAATCAACAAATCCATCAAATGGGAATATTATCCTATAGATATCATATGGGTTGTTGGCCACTTTTCCTTGCTCTTGCGACCTAGGTTCAAGAAACCCACAAAACAAACAAAACACCCAAAGATATTGGCCTGACAGAGCAAGCTCAGTTGGAAACACCTGCATCGTAGGCGCAGTCGCACCTGAGATATCTCAATGGGTAACTTCCAGAACCATGTTTCTGCAGTCAACAAGGGATTATAGTCCCTTGGAGTGCAAACAAGGTGCTCAACAGAGTCGAAAGGATGGAGGATCTTCGTATCTCAGCAGCGACGCAACTATGCGACACAACCAACTTAACAACTTAACAGCTTATCAATGCGATATACATTCCCACTTGGCAATTAAACAACAACTGAACTTGAAACGATATAAAATACTGTCAATGTTACTGCGCATTCCTTAACAAAAAATGACACTTGCATGACTGTATTCCAACTTAACAGTAAATGAGCATGAAATGATACACAATGCTTCGACGATTCTTTAGCCATTCACTTATTTAACTACTTTTATCAATACTGCAATATTTATTTAACCAATAAGTATAAATAATACAATATAACCAATAACCAATCATAATCATTCAACAAGCACATTCATTCGACACAAGATGTACGTCGAAACCCAACCAACAAAAACCACCAAGGTGCTCTTCATCTGACATGAGAAATATATGACACCTTGGAGTTTACAACTTGAATGCAGATTGTTTGAGATATGTCTTTTCAGCTCAGACTCTTTCTTCCTCTCATGCTCTCTGGATTTATTATGCTTTTATGCTACTCTACTCTCCTACTGATCCGCACATAGCCTGGATCATCTCTTCTACTCTACTATCTGAGCACTCAACTGCAGATTGACTCCTACTATTCGACAACCCTTGTGCAAAATGGGTTTCGTGGCCCAACAATCATCTACAATACTACTATTGAACTCCTCTTCGATTCCTTCTGTTATTTTCTAACTATTCCGAACCCTTATACAAAATGGGTTCCTCCTATTTATAATTTCTACAAGATCACGCAGGGTCGACTGCATACAACTTACTTAGTGCAGGTCGTTATCAGCTGCACAAAACGGTTACAAACTAACAGACCAACTGACACAAGGCGCTATCGGTCTGACTTACAAATATAATATTCCCTTATACATTCGTCGTTCGCCAACTTGCACTGACTTTAGCAACCACGATAATTTTGACATGTCGCTTTCTGGTCGTTACTTCTCTACACACCTACAACTTTGCCTTTCTTTCGTTGCTTTGCTCCTTATCACAACTTTCTCTCTTATGCGCTTCATTTTCGTCATTTCCCTATTCCTTCTTATTCCTCTTTGTTGTATGCATGCTTTTGATTCCTGTGCTTGTGCTTTTATTTCTTCCTTGTGCTCTTTCCTGACCCAATAGGCCCTCAACACTCACATGTGGCTCGTCCCGAGCGACTAATCCAATCTATGTTTCTAGCGCTGGCTGCATCATGGTACCAACCTTATCTTGAAATTCTTTGAGGATTCCTTGTACCTGGACAACTTCTTTGTGTACCTCCTCCGCTTGCTTCTCCAATTACTTGACACGGTTGTAATTGATATGTTCTGATGGTACATTTCCAGCAACTGAATTATATGCTGGAGCTTTTGCTGTACAGGCTTAAGAATCCTTGTAACTCTCTCTATTTTCATTTGTTGTGCTGTAACTTCTTCATTTCTGCCCTTTTTTGGCTCACGCATAGTCTTTACCTGTTGTTGTAGCTCCTTCAACTCAGATATCTTTGTGATCTTTTCCTTGACGGGAAGCTTTTTCATGGCTGCCTTAACCACTCTGATTTTTAAGTGGCCTTGGTGCGCATCCTCTGTGAACTTCGCTATTGTTTCATCTTTCAGAAGTAATTCCCACATCGCAGATATGGCGTCGACTGCTTCATTGCAAAGCTTCTCTCCCTCCTTAATCCAATCAATATCCTCAGATGTTGTTTTCCTGTGCTCTTCTAGGACCTCAAGGAGTGTGCTTCGTCTTTGGTGCACTTTAAGCTCTTCCACCTGCTTCTTCAGGTCCACCGCAATTATGGACAATTAGGATACCTTTGCGGTTGCATCTACTTCTTCTTGGCCTTCTTATATGGGGAACTCTATGACTACGTAGCTTATGGCTTCTTCCAGTGTAATCCTACCTTGTTCTTTCACCTTAATCTCTTGCTCCTTCTACCTAAGGAGGCCCTTGCGCTACTTCTCCTTCCTTGTTGATTTTCGAGCCTGATATGCAAGGGTATTTTCTCGGATTCTAATTTCTGTTGTGTCCGCATGCTGAACAACAGATACTTTGGACATGGCTAGTTTGGAAAAATCTATCGATAGTGTCCCCATCGCCTAGATAACATAGTGAAACTCCCGCATTCTTGTTTCCATTATTTGCACTTTGAATTCTATCTTGAGCAGCAAAAACAACAGTGGCGTGACTAGTGTATCACTTGGATCAACGCTGTATGTCCCAGCTTCAACTATGCTCTTTAACTCATTAATAGACTAAGCAATATTATTGACATGATCGGTGAGTTTGTTGGCCAGTTGCATTTGCTGTTTACTTAGACCCTTAAAGCTAGTCTTCGCTACATTTTCGACCGTGTCTACAATCAGGCTAATGTCTTCCTCACCTAAGTTGATTGTATTGGTTGTTTTATCATCTTTGTGCTTCTTATACTACGGCCCATGTTGTTCATTGTCCTGCACCTCGTCCTGGTCCTTCTTTTGATTCTACACATCCTCATCAGCGATCGTACCTTTTAAATCATTTTGATTAGAGCCCTGATTGTTGTCTTTGTCATTGTCGTCTGACTCTTGTGACTGATTTCCCTTGCATGTCACCCCTGTCATTACCTTGTTCATTTCCTTGGACATTACCTTAGCCATTACTATGGCCATCACCTTGGCCATCACCTTGGCCCTCACCTTGGCCATCACCTTGGCCCTCACCTTGGCCCATCTCCTCATCGGCTGGAATGCACCATTCTTCCAGCCATTCTTGGATGACGACTTCCACATCCTCGTTCGTAATAATGAAATGCATTGGTTGTTCTTGTTTGTCTGGGTCCTGCCGTGGCTACAGGATGATATTGTGGACACCATCATGGAAGGTTATGAAGGGCACATACCTTTGGACTGTCATAGCGAGCAGTCTATGTTGTTGTCGCACTACCTCCCTTAGTGCTTCCCCATGCAGAAAGAAATCTATGTTGTTATCTTTCTATCGGATCTTGTCTTCCTTGTCTTCCCATAGGTTCTAATATTGCGTGCCTTGATAGAGTATTGGGACATCCTGTGGCTGGTAGTCGGGTGGGTTATACCAAAATATGAATGAAATCAAAATCAACAGCCATGACTAGTAGATTTTTGTGTTACTTTCTTCCTATGCTTGTGTTGCATCATCTAACAACTTGTTCACTAAAAACTATGACTAGTTGATCAGCACTCCTTCTGCGCATTGTTCCGCTAGTTCAATTGCCCCCGCAGTGCATTCAGTGGGTCGTATATTGCACAACATCTTGCAAGATAACACTTTTGCAGCGAACCTCACTATATTTTTGGTTATGGAGCAAATTAGGAATCCTCTATTGGCATGCATGAGGTCATATTTTTCCCTCATATTTGTCATATCCTTGTCCTTGTGCATATAAGGTGCAGGGTCATGTCCTTGGCACGAGAGATCTGTTATTAACGAAATCAGCTTGACATCAAAAGGATATGGCTTGTCGAGCCACAAAAATCCTCCATGGAAATAGACTAGGAGCTGGTGCGCATATGTGCTCAATTCTTTACTGCGACCAAAGTGCAGCATTGGTAGAAAACTAACTAGGCCTACGCAATCTACACCTCAATCCCATTCCATTGGCACTACAAGTTGTGGCACAGGCGGTACGACTGGGAAAGTGATCATATACATATTTATGTCTATGTGCCCCTTCTTACAGGTATCACAATATTCAAATTTTAGTTGCACCTTCTTTGACATGATGTTCATTAACATCGACACTCTAGTAGGGACCTTGGGTGCAACCAAGGAGGATCGTGCTCGCGTCAGGAGCTTCACTTCAGGTGCCTCTGGTCTCCTTGGTTAAATGTATGGCAGTAGGAGGTTCCATTCCTCTATGGTGGCAGGCCTATCTGTTCGTGGTGGCGGAACTGGTGCTTCATGGGTGGACTTGCCCTTCTTTGTAAAATTCGACACCTTGACCCGCGGTCCTGTTGTGCCTGGAAGATCTACGCTCGACACATTCCTCAGTACATACTGCTGTAGCCCTGAAGCTGGTGGGTTAGCAGGTGCATTCTGAGCAAGGCCTGATGCAAGGGTCGAAGTAGTAGCAGGAATAGACTATGGGTTGGATCGCACCATTGTCTCTGGATCTCGTTCTTGTAGCGCTTGGTGTGCTTCCCGCAAGGTAACTTATTCAACTATTGGGAAGGGTGATGCTTTGGTAACATCTGATTGCTCGCTGGTGCTAGAATCCAAAATTTCCATCGGATTCGGCTATCACAGTTGCAGACTCTAGTTCACTCTTTTTCTCTCTCACAAGTAAGTGAATATTGACAATGAAGACGGATATTTATAGGTGTGTGCTCTTCCTGCATGTGATCATTCGATGGCAGAGCGATGTCTTGTGGATCACATGGGATTCCCATTCGACGCATTCCAAAATTTACTTTGCATGCTTGAACTCTAACTTGTACCTATGAGGACAATTATACTGAGGACAACACATGGGACCAAAATGCACGCCACCATTTTCCTCATACTTATTGAATTAATGACACTTCACTGTCATAAATTCCTAAATATTTTTGAGTATCGACACCTTAATGGCGCCCAACTGGCATTCCTGCTCTTATTGTGATTTGCATACTACTGTTATAGACGTGTGACAATTTTCTTTTTCTTTTCTCTTTTTTTATTTTTCTTTCTATCTCTTTTATCTGTCGCAGCCATCATGGTAAGGCTTCAACCGGCTTCCATTTATCATTCCTGTGACCGATGTTCCATCCAGTTTTTGCAATTTCACTGCTCCTGTGTCAGTGACATGTGCGACAACATATGACCCTAGAAAATGTGTTTTCAACTTACCTCGATGCTTCAAAAATTTGCTATCGTACAACAAAACAAGTCCTCCAACTTTGAACTGCTTAGTCTTGATATGGTGATCATGTCATGCTTTCTTCCTTTTCTTTTCTATGTTTTGATGAAATCATGGGACAAAGAGTTCTTCCTTCATTTACACGGGCTGCGACAATCTTTGCTCAAAATCATCCACATCGTTCATTTTAGTATGCACAACAATTCTTAAGCTTGGAACAATATATTCCATCGACACAACAAATTCTTGTCCATAGAACAATCTAAATGGAGCGTGTCATGTTAATATTTTGCAGGTTATGTGATATGCCTATAGGATAGCTGATACTTTCTGATCCCAATCATCTATGTGCACATTGCACACCTTGGTTAATCCATTTTCCAGAATCTTGTTAAATGCTTCAACTATTCTATTCACCTGAGGATGTGAGGGTGTTGTTTTCCTATGTTGGATCTGAAATTCTACAGTAAGCTCATCAATCAATTTGTTAAAAAAATGCGTACCTTGATCACTTAGAATAATTTTAGGGCAGCCAAATCTTGTCACCATATTTTCAAATAAAAACTTTGTCGCAATCGCAGCAATGAAATCCTTAACATGCTTCATCCCATTTGGTTAAGTAATCAGTCATCGTGATAATATAGCGTGCACCATTCCTTTTTCCTGGAGGACTGATAGGACCAACGAAATCAATGACCTGCTTATTGAATGCTTGTAGGGTTATCTGCGGTGCTAATGGCATCTCGTCGCGCCTCGACGGTTTTCCTATTCTCTAGAAAACATCGCAGTTGTGACAAAATCTTTTAGTATCCATATGTATGGTCAACCACCATAATCTAACTTACAATATCTTGCGCATTGTTTCATTTCCAGTGTAGCATCCTACTACGACACTGGCATGCACTTCACTCATTATCCAATGTCATTTGTGTTCGAAAACACACTGACACAATATTTCATTAGGGCCCATTTTGTATAGTTGTCCCGCAATCAACGTAAAATCAGCGGCTTTGACGATCAACTGTTTCTTCTGCACAGTGGTGAACCCTTTAGGCACATAAACTGTACTCAAGAGGTGAATGATAGCCTCAAACTTTTTATCAACCACGTTGGCCGCAAATAGTTGCGCATCAGGAAAATTATCCTCCATGTTGGTTGGTTCTTCACCACTTTCTATCCTTAACAAGTGATCAGGCCCCACATTCAGTCGACCAAGTTTGAGCCATCAAGGAGCCATCGAGCCATTGACAAATCTTCCCACCCAACACTGGCTTGTTGACTACGTATTTCAATGCCAAATGGTCAATGTACATTTTAAAGTGTCCACCCAACAAGTAATTTCTAAATTTTTGTAGCGCATATACCATGGCGAGCCCTTCTCTTTCTATCATAGAGTAGTTTTTCTCTGCCATTAACAATTTCCTGCTGGAAAAAGCAATAGGGTCAATCGTGCCCTCACTTGGTTGTGTTAGAACTATGCCAAGTGCAACAAATGACGCATCGAAATGAACATGGAACTCCTTCTTCCAGTCTGGAAATACCAAAATTGGCATGGTAGCCATCTTTCCTTTTAACTTGTCTAATCTTTCCTAACAACTCTCTGTCCACTAGTACTTTGCATATTTTTTCAAAAGTTTCTCCATGAGAGCAATTATCTTTGCATATCCTCTGATAAATTTTCTATAATAGCCTGTCTTTCCTAGCGTCGAATTGAGTTACATGATTGATGTAGAAAGTGGTAAGTCAAGAATAATTGCAACTTTTGTAGGGTCGGCCGAAATTCCGTCGCGACACACTACATGTCCTAACAATATACCAAATGGTGCACAAAAAATACATTACTTTGAGTTTAGTGTGATATGATACTGGTGACAATGCTCCAACATCATGCGTAGGATTTCAATATGGTCTCTTACTAGAACAAAAATAGTCCAATCATAAAAGTAGACTTCAAGAAATTTATGTATAAAATCTTTAAAAGAAGAAACTACTATTCTAGAAAAAATAGCGAGAGCATTCTTGAGTCCAAAGGGTATTACTGTATATTGATAGCAGTCCCATTCCATGATGAAGGTCATTTTGTGTCGATCCTCCTTTTCTATCCTGACTTGGTGATATCAAGAAAATTTGTGAGTAAATGAGTACATCTCCTATCCTCCGACATTTTTCAGTACTTCATCTGTAAACGATGTTGGGAATGGATCGTGCAAGCATGCATCATTCAACTTTCTTAGGTTGACAGAGATCCTGAATTCACCTGTGGTATTCTTATCCTGAATTATGATAGGACTAATCCATTCAGATTATTCCACTGGTTCAGTGATTCCTGTGTCGAGGATCAAGAGTATCACCCATCAACTTTTTTCTCCCAGAATGATTGTCTGATGAGGGTTTTTGAGTGTTGATCTATGG
>LPNX011131062.1:281325-353317 GCA_001517045.1 Pseudotsuga menziesii | reverse complement strand
GACAACTCCTCTGTACTCAGCTTCTGTAGATGAGAGTGCAATGGCACTCTGTTTCTTACTTGACCAGCTGATTGGCCCTTCTACAAGCATGAACACATATCCTGAAGTCGAATTTCTATCTGTGCTATCACCTGCCCAATCACTGTCAGTAAATCCAATCAAATCAAGATCAGATTTTGCCTTATAGAAGATCCCATGTGTCCTTATTCCCTGAACAAAGTTAAGGATCCTTTTGGCTGATTTCCAATGGATCTCATGAGGCTGATCCATGAATATATAATCCACACTTACTGCATAACAAATATCAGGTCGAGTATGTGTCAGATACAATAAACATCCAATCAATTGCCTATACAGTGTATTGTTTACCATCAGTGGAGAATCATCTTCCTCCAGCTTCACTCCTGAAAGGAAAGGAGTTTTGCTTGCTTTGCAGTCTTGTATTCTGAATTTGATCAACAAATCCAAGCCATACTTGGAATGGTGCACCTTTATTCCAGCTTTGGTTTGAGCAATATCAAGCCCCAGAAATTGACTTAAGAGCCCCAAATCTGTCATGGAGAAGGCTTGGTTCATAGCTCCTTTTAAGGAAGCAATCTCAGCCTATGAGCTTCCTGTAATGAGGAGGTCATCAAAATATAACAAAATGACCATTAATGAACCATTAACAGACTTCAAATAGACATTTGGATCTGATTTGCACCGGACAAAATTCAGAGATAGCAAGAAGCTATCTATCTTGGCATACCAAGCCCTGGGGGCTTGCTTTAGCCCATACAATGACTTTCTCAACCTGCACACAAGAGAAGGTTTAGTAGAAAAACCTTTAGGCTGCTGCATATATATGTCCTCAGTGATATATCCATTCAGGAAGGCACATTTTACATCCATGTGATGTACCTCCCATTGCCTTGAGGCTGCAATGGCTAGAGCTAGCCTGATGGAATCCATCTTTGCCACTGGGGCAAAGGTCTCATTGTAATCGATGCCATGAACCTGTGAGTAGCCTTTAGCTACCAATATATCCTTGTAATTCAGTGGTGAACCATCAGCATAAAATTTGGTCTTATAGTTTTCTCCCTGGAGGAGATCCACTAGCTCCCATGTGTTGCTCTTCTGGAGTGAGCTGAACTCCTCCTTCATTAGAGCTTGCCATATTGGATCTCCTGCTGCTTCTTAATATTTTTTAGGATCAAAATCCACCATCAAATATCATTTTTCATAAAACATAGGATCCTTCATTCACAAACCACTCTCAAATTGAGATCTAGTCCTCCTTGGGTCATTGGGATCCCCAGCTAGCTCACCTGCTGCATGTAGTGTCTTGGCTGCCCATTTTGGACTTGTGGGGATTTTAGGGTCTGCAATAAACTCATATCCATTAGAAAAATCAGAATCAGCATGTTCAACAAACTCTTTACTTACTTCTTGAGGTTCAGGTGGTGAAGAGGCTTCACCAACTTCCACTTCTGCAAGGGGTTCTTCTTCAAACTGAACACACCTTTCAATGAAGGCTTTGTTTGTGATAAAATTTATCAACTTGTACCCTTTTGAATATTTAGAGTATCCAACAAAAAGACACTCTTGGCTTTGGGGCTGCAAAGCCTTCCTCTTCTCTATCGAGATTCTAGCCCAAGCCTTTGAGCCAAAAATCCTGAAATGGGTCACATCTGGCTTGTGCCCACTCCATGCTTCGAAGGGAGTCATGCCATCAAGCTGTTTGTGAGGCACCCTATTCTGAATATAGGCTGCACATTTGATAGCTTCGGCCCAGTACTTTGGTGGCAAAGTTTTGTCCTCCATCATGCATGTTGCCATCTCCTTCAGTGATCTGTTCTTCCTCTCAGCAACACCATTTTGCTGTGGTGTGTAGGGGATAGAATGCTGCATCTGAATACCTACATCTGCACAATAGTTAATAAACTTATACTTGACATACTCACCACCATTTTTATATTTGAGGACCTTGAGTTTCCTTCCACACTGGTTTTCAACCAAAGCCTTAAAGACTCTGAATAGGCCAAAAACATCAGACTTGTGTTTCATGAAGTGAACCCAACAATACCTGGAAAAATCATCAATAAAGTTCAATGCATATTTGGCCTGACTCATGGACATATGAGGGAATGGGCCAACAACATCATTGTGAATCAGATCGAGGGGTGCAGAGGTTCTCTCATGACTAGCTTTCTCAAACTTATGCTCTGGGTGTTTTCCTAGGATACAGCCTTAGCAGACTCCTTTGGAAAATTTTATCTTGGGCAACCTTATGACCATTTCTTTCTCACTAAGATCAGATAGATACTTGTAATTTAGATGGCCAAATTTTTCATGCCACAGCTTGCTGGCTTCATTAGCATGAATGAGAAGAGTAGAGGGGTTTGAGTAAGGTAGGAAGTGTGAAAACATGTATACCTTTTGAGCATGATTCGCAACTCCTTTTGCAATGACTCTACCAGTTGAAATCTCTTTGATTTCAACTTCATCGAGGGATAATATGACCTTCTTAGGAGACAAAGTGTGGGTCATCTGGTACACTGATAGGAGGTTGGAGGCGAGACCAGGGACATATAGCACATTGCTGAACTGACCATGATCAAGATCTATCCTTCCTTCGCCTTTACTTTCAGTGAGAGAGTCATCTCCCAGTACAATAGATGGTCCTTTCGACATATCCAGTGAGGAGAAGGCCTCCTTAGTCGAAACCATGTGTCTTGAAGCTCTAGAATCTATGATAAAACTAGGTGAACTTGATGTGCCAGCAACTAGAGCATGAAATCTCTATCTGTCATCAGAACTTGATCCTCCTTCTCTCTTCTTTGAGCTTTCTGGAAGGGAGATGCCATTCTTCTCCAGGAGTTGGGTCAGCATATCAATATGCTTTTTCATACAAGAGCTTTCAGTGTGATTTCCCTTCGAATAGTATGAGCACTTGTTCATTTCACCTTTGTTTTTCTTCTTCTGAGTATTTTTCTTGGGACCTTGTTGATCCTCTGGAGACTTCTTCTTGTCTCTTCTTTGCTCAGGTGGATTTTTAGCTTTCTTTTTTATTTTTGAATCCACCCTCGAATCTCCAGCAATCAAATCTTGATCTTTGGATGGTTTGATGGTGCCCATCATCACCAGGTTGTCTTGTTCTTGTGTGAGAGATTCCATGAAATCTGCAAGGCTAGGCATCTTCCTGGTTCGAGCTGTGAGTTTTGTGGCATAGAAGGTCGAAACAAAGACTGAGTAGTCAGGTCCTAGCTTTGAGAGGATGGCCAATATGAGCTGATCATATTTCTTTTCGATACCACACTGCTTCAGCTGCAAAACTAGTGCTTTGAACTTGGAGAAATATAGCTGTAGGGATTCAAAGCTACTAGGACTCAGAGAAATCAGCTCATTTTCGATCTGATGTCCCCTCATCTCATCTATATTTCCAAAAATATCATAAAGCTTCTCCCATACTTGATCCGGTGAATTTAATCCATCGATATGGAAAATGAGGTCTCAGGAAATACTGAGACATAGGAGACCATAGGCCTCATCTCTCCGATTGTGCCATTTGATCTTCTCTGTAGCAGCATTGGGCTCTGCTTCTATTTCCATAGTCACCCTGTAGAGGCCTTTCACTCTCAACAGTATCTCCATCTCTTCTTTCCATTCAAATAAATTGAAAGGAGTCAAGATAGTTTTATGTGATTGATCCATAGCTCTAGAAAATCTGTCCTGACTGTCAGTAGAAGGCTCCTAGTCTTGATGTCGAACCTGCAAAACAATTTTTGAAGGAGAGTAACAACCTACAATGGCTTTGATACCATGTAGAAATTCAGGCCAGCAGTAGATTAATTTTACCCACAACAATTATCAATTGATCATGCAAAATTGCTAACAATGGAGACTGATTATGGAGCTGTAACACAAAATTATATTAACTGAGTGTACAATAGCCAAACCTGTAATAACATAGGTTTCTGAATATATAGAATACATCAATAGGTTGAATGCATAAGGAGGCATCCAAAACTAGCATAAAGCAAGCTTACTCAAAATAGGCAAATCCCCCATAGGTGTAAAAAGTTGATCCCAAATCTGTCATGGAGCTCACGAATTGGAAAGGGAACATGGGAAAGATAAAGAGTAGTGGAATGGAAGCTCATACATGTTTTTTCATGGAGAAAAGAGTGGAGGATGAAGAGGACAAAAAACTATTTCACCTCACCTAGTCTTGCTTTCCTATGTGCCTTAAAACACTGAAAAAGCAGGCAATAAAGCAGAAAAAATAGATAGGCACCTAGGAGGCCAGGAATAAAGCAGATTTGATTCCTAAGGCTTTCCCAAGCGCTACATGAGTCAGATATGGCAAGTTTGACCTCTATGGATAGGCAATTAGCAACTTGCACAAGGTGGGACACATGAACTAGGCAAATAAGACAAAAATAAATGAATTAATGTCTAAGTGGGTAAACTATGGGTTGATTATTCTAACAATACAATGGTCAGCCATGCATTTTGTTTTCAACCAAATTATTACTCGGTTTGACATTTTGAAAGAGCTTGTCACTAACCATGGTAGTAAATTTCAGAATAAAATGATGGAAGGCTTGGCTTCAAAGTTAGGGTATAAGTAAGAACACTCCTCTTCTTATTACCCTCAGATGAATGGACAGGTTGAGGTAGTGAATAAATCACTTAAGTGCATTCTCCAATGAACCATCACACAAAGCAAGATGAATTGAATATCATGTTATATCCTACTTTGTGGGCCTATAGAACCACGATTCAGACTGCCGCCGATTTCTCTCCATATCAGCTCGTACATGGGGTGGAGTCTATCTTGCTGGTTGAATACATAATCTCTTTGTTGAAGCTAACTATAGAGCTTTTACCAAACACTTCCGCAATGGAGGAACGTTTGGTCCACTTAGAGCAGCTTAATGAGCAGTGCCGAGATGCCTTAGTGGCACTAGAATTAAATAAGCATCACGTTAAGGTCCAATATGATAATTCTGTCCATCCGAGGAGGTTTAGTGAAGGTGATTTGGTCCTTTTATGGGATCAAGATAAAGAACCCTTATGGGTAGGTAATTTTAATCCCATGTGGCATGGTCCTTACGTAGTCAAACGTGTGTTAGAGAAGGGCGCCTATGAGCTGGTGGATTATGAAGGGACATCCTTGGTGGAGCCTAGAAATGGGCTCTATATTAAGAAATACTATCCATGATCTTTATCCAGGGATGATTATTGTATATTATTGTACAATTTTTTGCATAGTTAGGTTTTCTTATGGTGATCGGGTTTTTTGATTAGCTTTCATTTCTTATGGTAGATGTCGATGGAGTCTTCCGCTTACATAGGATTTGTTGATGGTGCTAGCCACCACACTCAAAACTACGCTTCTACTACATGGGTGATTTATACTCCTACGGGTCAAGTATTGTCTTCAGGAGGTGTATGTTTATGGCCTTCTTTGAACAATGTTGCTGAATATAGTGTCATTATCGATTTATTGTAGGATGACATTTCACATGGTGTTCTCTCTCTTGAGGTACGTCTTGATTCATAGTAAGTGGTTTCATAGCTTAATGGTTTGTATTGTATTAGGGATCCAAAATTATTATGAAGATTCTTACACGTGAGATTGCTAGAATGACAATTTGAGAACATAACATACATGTTTCAAGAATTTTTAATCAAGTTGCTGAATCATATGCTAACTATGTGTTAGATTGGCATTGGTTTCATAGACAATAAGCATATAAAAAACATACATTTTTACACACATGTAAATAAATAAAATCGATCATCAGAAAAGTTTTTCATTAAATATCCAAAATGTGAAGTGATAATACATAAGTGTCATAATACAAAATTGGGGCTTCCAAGCCACCAAAATATAATACACGGTAGTACAAAAATGAAACACTCTCAAGTCTCTAAGCCTGAGGAGGAGGAGGGGGGTTCTAATGGTGGTAGCACACCATGGCTCTAGCTAGTTGTCGAAATAATTGAACCCATTCCCATGGAAGACCAACCACCTGGCACTGCATGGCCTCAGGCAAGTCCTCGACTTGCACCATGGGTACCTTGTGTGTTAACTGTACAATGTTTGTGTGGATTCTTTGGAGCGTCTACTCCGCATCCACACCCTTGATGTCATGTCCTCTTCCCCTCCATCTATGACAAGGGAAACTATCAGGTCACTGTGGTCCAACATCTGCATACACATGACAGATTGTCACTATGTGTCGTCACACCAAAACATGTCTTTTGAGTCAATATATCAAAAAACACAAAAAAAAAATTAATAATTCAAAAAAATTAAAAAGAAGGTTTGGGATTCGTTACCTATGTCGCCATATGCCGCTCCTAGTGGTAGGGGCATGTCTAGATGTACCTGAAAATATATCCCTACGTAGGGGTAGTCATCGATGGCAATGACCTACCGCTGCCACCATGGAAAGAAGTTCGTTGGGTAAGGGTTAGCCACCCTACCTCCACCTAGTTTTGGCATAACATTTTCCCAACGTCGTTGGGCCAGATCTTGAACTCTGTGTCGAGGAATGTCCAATATAGGGATTAGCCCTTGTACACGCTCAAAGAAGAACGTGCTCAGTATGTTTCCAAAACCAAAGTTTCTCACCCTACCCATCTTCCAGTCACTGAGTTGTTCCTTCATGTTACTCAACAGTGCAGTGCTCTAGTTGTACACTATGTGTCTCATACACTACACTACATAGAACATAAATGGTCACGAGGTTTGGTGGAGTGAAGCTACACCAACTATCCTACCGAGTTCCAATAGTATGGCCTTCAGTCCTAGTACTTGGATCAAGTTTGTCAAGATTTGAATCCCAGCCTTTTTCATTTCTGGAAAGTAGTATATTGCAATGTACTCATCAATAGTCAGGCCACCTCTAGGCCCGTGAGAGCATAGGTTTACCACCTCTCCTCATCGGGATAATCTAGTAATAAAGTATATGTCCTGAATCTCTATACTGAGATACATCTCGTCAATGTGAAAAGACTCCGTGGATCCCAATAATCCACTATCATCTGCAAGAGTCTTGGTTTGGCCCTCAGGTTGCTAAGACACCAAAACTTATACAAACCGCATGCACGTAGAGCTCTTTGGGCCATTAATTCATCTTGAATAGCCTCTTCTACATCTCCATGTTTTCTCTCCCTCCATTCTAGAACCATCCTGCACATAAAACCTGATTTTTTGTCATTATTTACCTCAAAAATCCTTATGCACGGCCGCATACGCGACTGTTTGCAAAATAGCTACGTATGTACACAATTTTGGGAGGTTTTTCCGCGTATGGCCATCGCTATATGTGGAAAAAACCCTGATATCCACATGGGATAAAATGCCTCCTTTATATTGGCCTAGAAAATAAAATTAACCATGGAAATTGAAAAACTTTGAATGAAATGGGAACAGGAGGACATGAGGAGTTACCTGGAACAAATGGTGTCGAATTTTTCCAGACGATGCTCCCAGAATTCACGTTGGAAGTTTTGAGCTCAAATGGGTAAAAATTTCAAATGATATCGAAGTTTTGAATTTTTTACTATTTATAGAAAATTTTGAATTTTTAAATTTTTTTTTACCCACTTTCTGTAGTTTTTTACCTTTTCTGATCATTTTGGACCGTTCTGGACTAATTTAATGATGTATGAGTCCATTTTGAGAGCCATTTGACTATGGTTTTGACCCGTTCATGCTGATTTTAGGTATTATGTCTAAAATGGAATATAGGTTAGGTTTCACATCCTTTTGCACTTTGCATGACCTTATGACCGTTTCATTATAACCTTAGGTACAAACCCATTATATCTTGTCACGGGACCTTCTTGTTGCTTTTAGAAGTGACATGATGTGAATGGTAGAGCTTAACCATAAATGGGTTCCCTAGTTAGCTCCAGTTTTGCACTTGGTGCCCATGCCAACATTTTTACTTTAGGGCGTGGGAGTCCTTTGTATAGTATCACCATGACTTTGTGTAAGAGCCTCATACTCCTCTTGATCTTTTTGCTGGCCTTTTTCCCTATGACTCCCTTATGTCAAGTTCTAATTGCATTATCATGAGTTTTACTTTCCTTATTGATCCTTATGCCGGCTTCCTTGACTTTGATTATCATCTATATGGCCCAAGCTTGTCTCATGTCTAGCCAAGAAGAGCCATTTTACATATCCTTTGCAACTTGATTCCCCATTTTTTACTAGGAGGGTACTTTCCCTCAAGTGTCGTTATCCTACACATGTGTCCTTGCATTGAGCATAGGTATGTTTTGCTACTTGGAACTAGTTTGTTTTCCCCTTAACACTCGTCTCCTCCTAGTTTGTAACTGTAAAGCACTTTTATTATTTTTCAAGCTTTTCAAAATATTTGAAAAAGTCCAAAAAAATAAAAAAACCAAAAATCCAGACAGGAAAAGATGTTATCTTTGGCAGCAATCAAGTTGTGTCGCCTCCGAACAGAGCACTGTATATCACATCCATTGGTCGGGTTAATAGTTTGACTTTAGGAGTTGTACTCATTTCTCTCAGTTTATCGCCATCGAATAGTTAAGCTTCTAGTCCCTATGGAGCCTCTGTTGATGCCTTCTGTGTCACAAAGATGTCCCAGTTTGCTATATTGAGTCTATGTTGCCTACATTCAGTCACCATTCATCTTTATGCTCTTGTTCGAAAAAAGTTGAAACCTGAGTCAGCCATTCCACAGTTCTCTTGACTTTGCTTGTCAGCCATTCCTGGTACTGATACTGGTTCATGCACATTATGATCGAGTCCTTCCACATTATACAGCTTTGCTGAGCACCTCATGTTAGATGATGAGGGATGCCTTAATGGCCTTCTTCCAGCGGATTTCATCCAATCGACTTCAGATCATTTATTTTGGGATAGGAATATAGAGTCATTTTGAGTTCCTTGAGACTTGCAGTCAGCAGTGGTAGGTTCTCTTGCCATCGAAAATTTTGGGAATACATCAATGTCCCTTGATTGATGGATTCTCTCAAGTGTTCAACCTCAACACATTTATTCACACTTGTTATATTGCACTTTATTACCTTGATTCCCATTTTCATTATAAGTGGGTGATCTCGCATCTGTTAATAGTATACATCAATGACTGGTAATCAGACAATGGACTACTATGTTCGACCTCAACACCTCTATTCACATAGTATCACATGTACTCATAGCGGATTGTGTATAATACCTTCCAAACTGGTGGCATTTCATATATGCTACCTCCTTGATCGTTCCAATGTTCATGAGATTTCAGCTCTCATGACTTGATTCTAGTGTATGTCAGATATCTTCAGCCATTATGGAGATCTTGATCCATCGTATATCTTCAGCTTTCATGGAGATCACGATCCTTTCTATATACTCATAATGGAGATTTTTATCTATCTATATTGTACGTGGTCATGACCACACATCATATTTTCTATCATGCCTATTCATGGCCATTGTACTCTTATGTATCCCGGATTGCTGTATGTACTTGCAGTCATGTGTAGAGTTTGATTATTGTATTATATGGTTGGATGGCTGGTTCTTCTAATTGGTTCTTCATCACTCCACTTCTGGGATGGACTTATAATTTATTTCAGCCATCGTATCCCCACTCTGACCTCACACATTAGGGGGCATATGTTAAAGCTGATTTTACCACACATGGTGGATCACACATTTATGGCCTTCCCTATCCCTCTGTAGACTCTTTGGACCCCATGGACAATTTTTTTATCTTTGATGTCTCAAGATCATCCCTAAAAACATGCATTATTTTCCATACGTGACTTTTAAACCTATTATCACGTATATACGCAGATATGATCATCAAACTCATGTACATCGGGATGTGTGCAAAAGGCCAAATAGTTTTGGAGTTTTCCTTGATGTGGATCTGAGTCACTTGTCTCTTGGCCTTCCATATTCCTTGAGATCGCTTGGATTTGACCTTCTATTATCCCATTGAAGCACTATATAAGGAACCCTTTGGATACATTGAAAGGGGAGGAATTGAAAAGAAAGAAAACTATAGTCCATTGTTGTCGAAGCTTATACTCGAGTCTACATCCCTTTGTCCATTGGAGCACTTTGTGTTCTTACCAAGATTTAATTTTCTTGTGAGCTTGATATTGAGAGATGGAGGATTGAAGTGGTGGAGGCCCAGGTGGAGGACTCAGTTTCTCCAGTTCGCAAACGTGCCGACATAGTTTGTCACCATTGTAATCTCTGATTTATATTAATAGAAATATCTTTTCCTATACAATAATGTGTATTTAAATGAATATTGAATCCATGGATTCTTTTAAATGCTTATATGTTATTGATTATATATGCTAGAGTAGGTCTAAGACCATTATATAGCATGCTTGTCTTGTTTACTGAATGTTGAGAGAAAAAATTGCTAATACAAGTGAGAGTGGAAAAGCTCAACGGGGATCTACATCAACCATAAAAAATAAGGTATGTTTCGAGATCCTTTAGTGTTGGATGTTTTGTTTCTCTTGCATATGGGAGAGGATTGATTTCTATGGTTACTCTATCTGTTGTGGTACCCCAAGCCATAGGAATTTTTCTCTGTAAGAACACCTATGACACAAATCAGATTTGAAGGATGAAATCTGAAATATCTGACATTTAAGGTCTAAATAGAGCATCCAAGATAGCTCTAATGTGATTTGGGGAATTTCAATGGGCTCCAAATCGAATTTGAGGAAGGTGGCAAGATAAAAAATGGAGGACACATGGAAAAATCACGAGCATACACCATAATTCGAATTGGCTTGAGTTTGTGGATAGATTGGTGTTACGTTGAAAACTTCCTCTAGCTTGGGGTACCACAATAGACATAGTAACCGTAGAAATCAATCCCTTCCCAATATGGAAGAGAAATAAAACATATAACACTAAAGGATATTGAAAAATACCCTATTTTAGATGGTTAATGTAGATCCCCGTTGAGCTTTTCCAATCCCGCTTGTGTTAACAATTTTCTCTCTCAACAATCAACAAACAAGAAAAGCATGCTATATAATGGTGTTAGAAATACTATAGCATATATAATCAATAATGTATGAGCAATTAAAAGCATCCATGGATTCAATAATCATTTAAATGCACATCATTGTATAGGAAGAGATATTTCTATTAATATAAATCAGAGATTACAAGAATGACAACCTCTGTCGGCACGTCTGTGAATCGGAGAAACTGAGTCCTCCATCTCAATCCTCCATCTCTCAATAGAAAAATCACAAGTAAAGGAAATCTTGGGAAGAACACCAAGTGCTCCAAGGGACAAAGGGATGCAAACTCAAGTATAAGCAAGCTACAGCAACAATGAACAATAATTTTCTTGCTATTCAATTCCTCTCCTTCAATGTATCCAAAGGGTTCCTTATATAGTGCTTCAATGGGGTAATGGAAATTCAAATACAAGTGATCTCAAGGAATATGGAAGGCCAAGAGACAAGTGACTCAGATCCACATCAAGGAAAACTCCAAAAATCTTTGGCCTTTTGCACACATCCTGATGTACACGGGTTTAGGGGTTATATCTGCATATATACGTGAGAATGGGTTTAAAAGTCACGTATGGAAAATAACATATGTTTTTAGGGATGATATTGGAAACATCAAAGGTACAGAAATAGTCCATGGGGTCCAAATATTCTGCAGAGGGATAGGGAAGGCCATAAATGTGTGATCTACCATGTGTGGTAAAATCAACTGTAATAGATGCCCCCTAATGTGTGAGGTCAGATGGGTGATACGATGGTCAAAATACATTATAAGTCCATCCTAGAAGTGGAGTGACGAACAACCAGGTGGAAGAACCAGCCATCCAACAATACAGTATGAATATCTCTTCATATGACTACAAGTACATACAGTAGTCCCGGATACATAATAGTACAATGGCCATGAATACGCATGATACAGCATATGACATGTGTGGTCATCACCATGTACAGTATAGATAGATAAAAATATCCATGATGAATATATAAAAAGGATCATGATCTCCATGAAAGCTGAAGATATACAATGGATCAAGATCTCCATAATGGCTGAAGATATCTGACATACACTAGAATCAAGTCATGAGAGCTAAAATCTCATGAAAACTGGCACAATTAAGGAGGTAGCATATAAAAAATGCCACCAATATGGAAATTATTCTACACAAATCACTATGAGTACATGTCCTACTATGTGAATAGAGGTGTTGAGGTCTAACATAGTAGTCCATCGTCTGATTACCGATCATTGATGTATACCATTAATAGACATGAGCTCACCCACCAAGAATGAAAATGGGAATCAAGGTACTAGAGTGCAATCTAACAAGTGTGAATAAATGTGTTGAGGTCAAACACTTGAAAGAATCCATTGATTAGGGAACATTGATGTATTCCCAAAACTATCGATGGTGAGAGAACCTGCCACTGATGACTACAAGTCTCAAGGAACTCAAAATGACTCTAGACTCCTATCCCAGAATAAATGATCTGAAGTTGATGGTATGAAATCTGCTGGAAGGAGGGAATTAAGGCATCCCCCATCATCCAACATGAGGTACTTAGCAAAGTTGTATAATGTGGAAGGACTCGATCACAATGTGTAGAAACTAGTACTAGTATCGGGAATGGCAGACATGCAAAGTCAAAAAAATCAAGGAATGGATGACTCAGGCTTCAACTTCCTTCGAACAAGAGCATAAAGGTGAATGGTGACTGAATGTAAGTAGCATAGAATCAATATACAAAACTAGGACATCTCTGTGACACAGGAGGCATCGACAGAGGCTCCATAGGGACTGGAAGCTTAACCAGTTGGTGGAGATAAACTCAGAAAAATGAGTACAACTCCTAAATTCAAACTATTAACCCAACCAATGGATGTGATATACAGTGCTTTGTTCGAAGGTGATACGACTCGACTACTACCAAAGATAACATCTTTCCTGTCTGGCTTTTTGGTTTTTTGATTTTTTTTGGACTTTTTCAAATATTTTGAAAAGCTTGAAAAAGAATAAAAGTGCTTTATAGTTACAGACTAGGAGGAGACGAGTGTCAAGGGGAAAAAAACTAGTTCCAAGAAGTGGAACATACCTATTCTCAATGCACAGAAACATGTGTAGGATAACAACACTTGGGGGAAATTCCCCTCCCAGAAAAAATGGGAAATCAAGTTGCAAAAGATATATAAAATGGCTTTGCATGGCTAGACATGAGACAAGCTCAGTCTATATGGCTGATAATCAAAGTCAAGGAAGCCAGCATAAGGCTCAATAAGGCAAGCAAAACTCATGATAATGCAATTACAACTTAACATAAGGGAGTCCTAGGGAAAAGGCCAGCAAAAAGATCAAGAGGAGTATGAGGCTCTTGCACAAAGTCATGGAGATACTATACAAAGGACTCCCACACCCTAAAGGAAAAATGTCGTCATGGGCACCAAATGCAAAACATGAGCTAACTAGGGTACCCATATATGGTCAAGCTCTACCATTCACATCATGTCACTCCTAAAAGCAGCAAGAAGGTTCCGTGACAAGATAGAATGGGTTCATACCTAAGGTTATAATGAAACGGTCATAAGGTCATGCAAAGTGCAGATAGATGTGAAACCTAACCTATATGCCAGTTTAGACATAATACCTGAAATCAGCACGAACAGGTCAAAACCATGGTTAAATCGCGCTCAAAACAGACTCCTACATCATCAAATTAGTTCAAAACGGTCTAAAATGGTCAGAAACAGTCAAAGCTATAGAAATTGGGTAAAAATTGTCAAAAAAATTCTATAAATAGTAAAAAATTAAAAAATTCCATATCATTTGAGCTCAAAACTTCCAACGCAAATTCTGGGAGCATCGTTCAATGAAATTCGACACCGTTTGATCTAGGTAACTCCTCATGACCTCCTCTTACTATTTCATGCAAATTTTATAAGTTTTCATGGTCTATTTAATTTTTTATGTGATCCTAAGTTGTGCAGTTTGGCCCATGCAGGTATTAGGGTTTTTTACACATATAGGGCTAGCCATATGCGGAAAAACTTCCCAAACTCGTGTACATATGCGAATGTTTTGCAAACAATCACATATGAGGTCACGAATGACATTTTTAATGGAAAATAATAATCAAATCTCTTGTATTTTGTGCAGGATGGTTTTAGAATGGAGGGAGAGGGAACATGGTGATGTAGAAGAGGTCATGCAAGGTGACTTAATGGCCCAACAAGCATTGTGTGCATGTGGTTTGTGTAAGTTTTGGTGTCTTGGTAGCTTGAGGGAAAAACCAATACTCCTCTATATGTTATTGGATTGCTAGGATCCAAAATCTAAGAGTTTTCACATTGACAGAATGTCACTCAGTATAGAAATTAAGGACATATACTTTATCACTAGTTTATCCCAATAAGGAGAGGTGGTAAATCTCCGATCTCATGGGCTTGGAGGTGGATTGACTATTGATGAGTACATTGCATTGTACTGGTTTCCAAACATGGAAAAGGTTCAGAGTCAAATCCCAACAAAATCTATCCAGGTACTGGGACTAAAGGCCATACTATTGGCACTCGACAGGATAACCGGATTAGCTTCGCTCCACCAGGCCTCTCGGTCATTGATGTTCTATGCAGTGGAGTGTATGAGACCCATAATGTATGACTGGAGCACTATGCTATTGAGCAACATGAAGCAGCAGCTCAGTGACTGCAAGATGGGCAAGTTGAAAAAATTCAGTTTCAACAGCATACTGAGCATGTTCTTCTTTGAGCGTGTACCAGGGCTAAGCCCTAGAGTGGAAATTCCTCCAATGACGTTGGGAAAATGTTATGTGCACACTGGACGGAGGTAGGGTGGCCAACCCCTACCTAGTAGACTTCTTTCCATGGTGGTGGAGGCAGATCATTACCATCGATGACTACCCCTATGTAGGGATAGATTTCCCTGGAGATCTGGACATGCCCCTACCACCAGGAGTGACATATGGTGACATAGGTAATGAATCCCAAACCCACTTTAAGTTTTTTGAATTATTAAATTTTTTTGTGTTTTTTTGATATATTGACTCAAAATATGTGTTTTGGTGTGACGACTCATAGTGACAATCTGTCATGTGTATGTAGATGTCAGACCACGGTGACTGGATGGTTTCCCTCGTCATAGATGGAGGGGAAGAGGAGATGATATCATGGGTGTGGATGCAGAGAAAATGCTCCAAATCATTCACGTAAACTTTGTATGCTTGACACACAGGGTACCCATGGCACAAGTTGAGGACTTGCATGAGGCCATGCAGCACCAGGTGGTTGGTGTACCATGGGCATGGGTTCAATTATTTCGATGGCTAGCTAGATTCGTAGTGTGCTACCATGGTAAAAAAAAAACCCCTCCTCCTCAGGCTTAGAGACCTGAGAGTATTTATTTTTGTACGATCGTGTATTATATTTTTGTGGCTCATAAGCCCCAATTTTGTATTATGACACTTATGTATTATGATGTCACATTTTGGATGTTAATGAAAAACTTTTATGATGATAAATTTTATTTATCTACATGTGTGCAAAAATGTATGTGTGTGATATGCTTATGGTCTATGAAACAAATTCCAATCTAACACATAGTTACCATATGAGTCAGCAACTTGATTAAATTTTTTTGAAACATGAATGTATGTTATATTCTCAAATTGTTGTTCTAGAAATCTCACACATAAGAATCTTCGTAATAATGTCAGATCCCTAATACGATATGAGCCATTAAGTTGTGAAATCACTAACTACGAATCAAGACATACCTCAAGAGAGAGAACACCATGTGAAATGGCATCCCGCAATAACTCAATAACTGCACTATATTTAGCAACATTGTTTGAAGAAGGATGTAGCCTCCTGAAGACAATACTTGACTCGTAGGAGTATAAATCACCCAAGCAGATGAAGCTGAGTTTTGAGTGTGACGGCTAGCACCATCAGTGAATTCTATGTAAACAGAAGAATCCATTGACATATGCCATAAGAAATGGAAGCTAATCAACAAACCCGATCACCATAAGAAAATCTAACTATGCAACTCAAAAACTGTACAATAATATACAACAATCAGCCCTGGTTGAAGATCATGCATAGTATTTTTTAAGATAGAGCCCATTTCTCGGCTTCACCAAGGCTGTCCCTTCATAATCCAATAGCTCATAGGTGCCCTTCTCTAACACATGTTTGGCCACATTAGGACCATGCCACATGGGATTAAACTTCCCTGCCCCCAAGTGTCAAAACCCCAAATTTTCCGAAAAATTTAAAAATTTCTAAAAGCATATAATTTTCATAATTACAGTAAACTAATTATTAAATTAGTTATATATTACCAATTTCATTATCTGAATTATCTATTGGTTATTTTTAGTGATAGAACAGTTCTTTTCAGTTTACTAATTTTGTTTCTCTTTGCGACCACAAGGTGGAACTGTCATGCAAAAATGGGCTTACTTAGCTTTCAAGCTAATGCAGAAAGTTTCCCTGTTCTTACAGACTACAGGTAAGAGGTTTTTGGTGTTTCTTGTCGCAATTCTAAAGTATTTAAATACAAGTCTGTTGCAAAAGAAAACCTCAGTAAGAAAATAAATGCTAAACAATTTCCATCGCTTATGGAAGTACATTTATTAACTGCCCTTCTTACTAGTAGAAGTAAATTTATGGTTCTTAATGATTACAGAACTATTTCATATCTATTCTAGTTGTAATGTATAAAAATGTCTTACTGATTCTTCATAACAGAGTAAGAGTAACAGAGTTATAAAATGTATGGTATGATTTCATTTGTATACAATTACATTACATAGTAAATGTAAACTGATAAGGGATTTATGTATTACTGTTTCCATTTTCAAACTTTGAAGTTTAAAAGATTTTACAACTTTACTTCAAGCTACTTTTTAAGAAAACTATACTAATGCTGATGCATAGAGTTTTTTTTTATTCACTCATCAACTGTTTTCAAGCATAACTAGAGCTTATCTTTAGTAATATATATATCTTACTGAAACAGGTTTTATCCTATCCCCTTTATGTTTATAAACGGGACAAGTCCTTAAGGGACTATAATTTGTAAAAGAATGCATCTCTTAAATCGTTATATGGCCTATCTATTTTATTATGGTGAAAATTTTAGATAAATAAAATGTGGCCTAACCTTGCCAAGTGATAAATTATGATTAAGGATATTACCTTAAGCAAGAGCTGTCACCACATAGTAGTTATTACTCTCCTTTTGTACCTTTCCACCAAATGTTACTATTTTATCCAATATAGATAATCCAATGAGGTTACTATGAATAATAGGACCATTGGCATAGTTTCTCTCTATAACTCTCCTTTATAATCTTCCAACGTATACTTTTACTTTATGTTAGAAGTTGATTGAACTAAATTTCCATAATGCATAAGATCATAATGCATAAGAAAAGTATAAGGTGTGAAATAAGAGGCCTAAAAAAATATTAACCATGCTACGATCAAACTATAGTTCAATCTTTAATTTATGTTTTACAAAATTTATAAAGGAATTGCCTCCTTTACATACCTTTATAAGCTAGGATGAATAAAATACTTACCTTAGCATAAGGGTTATAATCATAACCAAGCCAAGAAATAAAAGGATAGTTTTTTATTTCAAGAAACCATACTTTAGATGTATAAGGGTCGTCGTATGATTCTCCGCGAACTTGATGATTGCAAAGGCTAGGGTTTATAATGATAAGGTGTTTTTATTCCCATGCAGCGTTTACATGGTTCGTTGTAAAGTGGAACCTTCGAAAATCATTGAGCAGGAAATGATAATACTCATGGAGGGAATATCTTTGGAACTTTATAATCAAACCCACAGCTTGTGAATTATTAAACTACTAACGTGGCGCTATTGTGGCCAAGTGCTGCACGGTTATAAGGGGCTCATCCTCAAACCCTAAACTTATTGTTCCTACCATATTTCTCGGCCTCCTGCCACTCTGCGATGGTGCTGGTGCACCTTTGTTGCGCCACTCCTCTGCAGGGTTATTCTCTAGTTGTTATCCTTTTACTAAGCCTATCCGAAGGCACGTTAAGGAAGTGTCATCCTCAAGCATTGTTGTTGAACCTATGATAATGGTTCTCTCTTCGGGGTTTAGCTGTCTTACCAGTTCGAGCCTGAACCTTTGACTGTAACCGAACCCTCCTTTAGTAAGGTCAAAGTCTTGTTCTTCTGTGTTGAAGTTGAGTGTTTCCGTATGTTAATCCTCCTCTCCCTGCCTGTAGTAGGGTTTCCTCCTCGCGTTGATGGTTGTCTTATTGTTGCTGGTGGTCGCGTCTCAATAAAAAGATCAGGTATAAAATACTACAATTCTTTATTCATTTTACTATTTGTTTTTAGTTATAATAATATTATCCCGCTTACACATTTTAATATTGTGGTTTTCTTCGTTGGATACAGGTCTTGAACCTTCCTTCTGTACGGCTTCTGGTACAAAGTAGTTGCAGTAGCTACAAGCTCCCGGTAAGCCTGGTTAAACCATGGAACTTTCTCTTTGTGGGGTTCCTTTGGGAATTTTGAGGGTTGTCACGTTGAGGCATGTAACCCTTGTGAATTTAGTTTGTCTCGTTAGTTTGTTTGATACTTGTAGTAGTTGAAGAGCCCCTTGTGTTGTGCGAGGGTGCACAGGCTTCGGCCGTGATTGTGTATGTTAATTTCTTTTTTTCTTTTTTTTGTTCACGTGCTGTGTAAGAAGTGAAAAGAAACAAAGGGCAATTATTCCATACTCTCAATGCTTGAGGGGGTCGAGGGCTTTGAAGAGCCATTCGACTTTTTGTTTATCTTGACTGTGTAATACATAAGGCCGTGAGCCTGACTTGAAAAAGGGTTACAACCCATGACTTCTACTTCTGTTGTAATTTTTAATTTACAAGGTTTTCATCCTCAGTCCATGATATAGGTCATTAATACTAATTTTCTTTTCTATAATTCTTGTTTACATTACAGTACTGAAATTTGAACGCTTACTTATGTTGCAATTATAATGTTTGAGGCTCGTCAGTAAGAAAATGTTTACAACATTTATCTTTAATTTATAATATACCTCTGTAATTTATGAGGTTGTATTTAAGTTGTATAATTTTTTCTTAAGCTCGATTAGTTGAGCATCCTATCACTCGGTTGAAATAATGACGGCTCATTAATATACTAGACTTTTATTCCATAATAATTTTATTAAATATCATTAGGGTTTTCCTGTACATTACTCTTATATCCAGTTTGTTTTATAGAATCTGTCAATGCTATTATCTTATTTTACTAAAAGAATAAAATAAATCAATTCATGTTCCTTGTGGAGTGCTTAAGTAATTAACAGTTACTTCTTTTTCTTTTAGGTATAGAAGTTAAAATTTAATTTCATGTTACTAAAATTAAATAGAATACTATAATATTATTGTTTCTATAGTTAGTATATAAACGACATACTTAGTACATGCAACATATATAATAGAAAGAATATATTATAATAGAAAGGATATAATATAAGACTGTTGTCTTACCTCAAGTACTATGGCTTCTATTGTTACTTTTACTTAGTTTATTTTATATGAAAGAATTGTAAATGTTATTATAAAACTGTTACCCTTATTCTTTGTTTATTTGTAATCGTAAATAAACTTAGTAATTTATTACTCTATTATTATTCTTACTGTAATATATATTTTACAGAAGTATTCTTTATATACTTAGATTTTCTTAATTATATTACAGGTTAATATTCAGAAAAACAGAAGAAAAGAACTAAGCACTGCAATTGTTAACAGTTTAAAAGTATAGGATGGCATGTGTAGAATTTATTTATTATTTAACTAAATAAAACCAAATAAATAAACACATAGATTTCTAACCATAAATAAAGTCTTAAATTCAATAAGTCACCTGTAGCAACAATCAATCATTCTAATTAATATTTCTTTCCATTTCATTTATCATACAAACAGTATTAGAATCTGGAAAGAAGTAGACTGTAAAATATCTTTATTTAGCTTAATCCTAATCTAGTGAACTATCCTACTTTCCTTTTGAAATTCAATTAAGCAATGATATTACTGAAAGTAACTATTGTATCAAAAAATTATATTATCTATTCATTCCTGCTACTATTAGTAGTTAACCTAGCTTCTTTTTCTGTTCTAAAAAGCCTGATAGTTTCAGTACGGGTTAATACTACTAATACAAAGGATATTTCTTCTGATAACCACACAAATAAATACTCTAAAACTCCATTAACATTCTATTTTGTGTTTTCATCATACCATCTTTATTTATAAAATCACCCCTGTGTTGGAGTACGGTCTGGTAACTCCGGATGAGGAAAAACACAGTGGGTTTTTATTTCTCATCAAGAAGATTCTATTACTAACAAAATAAGAACAACTACATCACTGAGCCATCTAAATATTTATATCATAAGTAACAAACATAACATTTAATCATACACAATTATTAAAACACAGACTGTTACAAGATAGAACCTGTTCTTGAGCTTGGAAAAAAACAGCAATGGGAGGTCGTTCCTCCCTACCAATTCCTGGAGAGTGCTCAAACAACGACTCCTCAAGACCCCCAAGCTTGCTCTGGTTTCCTTGGTTGGAACTAGGTTCAACAAATATCAAGTGCTACTCTTCATACTTAGTACCAATCCTAAACTTATCAGTAACTTCTCCTAGCTTACAAGCTGTAATAGACCAAGTTACTGCAGAATTACTCTCAAGACACCTTCCTTACTATTTTCCCTTTTTCCCCAATGAATTCCTTGAATAAAATTCCTCCTGAATGATTATTCTCTGGAAAATATCTGAGCAACCTCAGCTCTATTCATTGGGTACTTTTAAAAGATTGCCTAGGTCTTTTTGGGTTAGTTGTCATTTATTGAGCCACCTGCTCTGATCCCACTTTCTTGGGAGATCATGACCCCAAATGTAGGGAAGTTGCCACCTGCAACATAGGAAGTGTTTGAGGATGCTGCCACTTGTCTTTTTCCCTCCACCTAGTTCCTTCCACCAGTTTGACCAGTAACCTCTTATTAATAGCTCTCCCATGCTGTTTTCTCCATTTTTTTATTATTAATAATAAAATATTCAGAATTACATTCCACTTCTTTTTACTCTGTTGAGTCATCAGTTCCTACTTCATTAAATTTAACATAATGTCTTAGGAAATATAATTAAAACAATTAACATTTTTTTACAAAATTGGGGTATGTGACATACACACCCCCTTAAAATGTAACATCGTCCTCGATGTTACTTATTCTTCATCCTCTGCAACCACCTGGAACAGATTTGGGTATGCCTCCCACATCTTACTTTCCAGTTCCCAAGTATCCTCTTCAAGACTAAGGTGCTTCCATTACACCTTCACCTGTCCAATGGTGCGGTTCTGCAGAGTAATTTCCCTCCTCCCGAGGATACAGTCAGGTTCCACCAGAATTTCTCCTTCTGGTTCCACCTGTACAACATTCCAATCAACCACATGAGTAGCATCATGAACATACTTTTTCAAAACAGAGATATGAAAAACATTATGCACTTTCAAGTTAATTGGTAATGCTAGCTGATATGCAACTTGACCAATTCTAGATAAAATTTCAAACGGACCAAAGTAACGTGGTGCTAGCTTTGCACAAATCCCCAATCTTAGAGAGATTTTCTTTGGTCTTACCTTTATAAACACATGCTCACCTACCTATAACTCTTTGGGAGTTCTTTTCAAATCTTCTTGGCTCTTTTGCTGATCCTGTGCCACTTTCAAATTTTCCTGCACTTGTTTTACAATTATCTCCATTTCCTTCAATAATTCTGGTCCTAACACCAATCTATCTAATGGATTATTCCAGGAGATAGGAGTGTTGCATTTACGTCCATACAAAATTTCAAATGGACTAAACTTAGCTGATGACTGATAGTTATTATTATATGCATACTCTGCTAGATGCAGGTAGTCTTCCCACTTACCTGGCTGATCTTTAACACACATCCTTAATAAATATTCCAGCACCTGATTCACTCTTTCATTCTGTCCATCTGTTTGAGGATGGAAGGAGGTGCTGAAATTCAATGTTGTATTTAATCCCTTAAACAAGGATTTCCAGAAATTCCCTGTGAATTTAGGATTCCTGTCTGAAATGATAAATTTCGGTACTCCATGCAACCAAAAGATCTGCTTTAAGAATATATCAGCTATATTGGCAGCCTTGTAAGTAGTTTTGACAGGAATGAAATGTCTTGCTTTACTTAACTTGTCAACCACTACCATAATAGAGTCATTTTTATTCTAATTTCTGGGCAGTCCAGTAATAAAATCTAAACTAATCACTTCCCATTTCCAGCTGGGAATAGGTAACGGTTGTAGCAAACCAACCGGATGTTGGTGTTCGGTTTTCACTTGTTGATAGTCCAAACATCTGGCAATGTATTCAGCTACCTCAGATTTCATATTAGGCCAAAAATATTCTTTTCTTAGCATGGTTACAGTCTTTTGGTTACCTGGATGTCCTGAGTAACGTGTTTTATGGACTTCCTCCAGAATCAACAACTTAACCTTATGCACATTAGGCACATACAGTTTATCCTTAAATAATAAAAATACGTCTTCATTTATACTATAAACTTTTTTTAAGCTTTCTAGAGGTTTCTCTTTAGATGTAACTTGTAATTTCTGATAAACTTCATCCTGTTTTACCCCTTCTATAAGCTGTTCATTTAAATCAGAAGCATAAGTGTTGATCACTGCTGTAAAGTTCATCTTTACGTTTCTTCTTAAATCATCAGCCACCTTATTTTCCTTACCCTTTATGTGTTGGATTTCAAAATCATATTCACTCAAGAAGGCTAACCACCTTGCTTGTCTTGCATTTAAGTTAGGCTAATCTAAAAGATATTTCAGTCGTTTATTATTAGTCATTAAAATAAATTTTCTGCCTATTAAATGATGTCACCGCATTTTTAAGACATGTATAACAGCCGCAAGTTCTAGATCCTAAGTTGCATAATTATTTTCATGAATTTTTAACTTCCTGGACTCATAGGCAATGACATGCCCGTCTTGAGTTAGCACACCACCTAAACCATCATTACAGGCATCTGTGCATACCACAAAATCCTTATTAGGATCTGCTCTTCCTAGAATAGGCGCACTTGTTAATAAGGTTTTTAATTTCTTAAAACTTTCTTCACATTTTACGTTCCAATCAAATTTCTTGCCTTTCTTTTGTAAGGAAGTGATCGGATTTGCTATTTTTGAAAAGCCTTCAATGAATCTCCGGTAATAACCGGTAATTCCCATGAATGACCTAACATCTGTTATGTCTTTTGGAACTGGCCAATCTTCGATTTCCCAAATCTTTTCAGAATCGATTGAAATCCCTTCCTTAGTCACTACGTGACCTAAGTATTGGATTTCATCCTTAAATAAGTCACACTTGCTAAACTTCGCAAAGAGTTGTTGTTCCCGCAACTCTTGTAAAACTATGTTTAGGTGTTCTTTATGTTCTTCTTCCATTTTAGAGTAGATTAATATGTCATCGATAAACACGACAACAAATTTATCTAAATATTTATGCATTATATTATTCATTAAGCACATAAAGATAGCTGGGGCGTTGGTAAGCCCAAATGTAATTATGACAAACTCATAATGTCCATACCTTGTTCTAAAGGCTGTCTTGAAGATATCTTCGTCTTTAATTCTTACCTGATGATATCCTGACCTTAGATCTATCTTTGAGAACACCATGGCTGCACGTAGCTGATCAAACAGATCATCTATGCGAGGCAACGGATATCTATTTTTAATAGTCATCTTGTTTAGTTGACGGTAATCTATGCATAATCGCATAGTTTCGTCTTTCTTTTTGACAAAGATGACCAGTGCTCCCCAAGGAGACACACTGGGTCGAATGTACTTCTTATCTATTAACTCTTTTAACTGTGATTTTAGCTCATTAAGTTCTAAAATATTCATCCGATACAGAGCTTTCGAGCTAGGTACCGCACCTGGCACCAGCTCAATAGTGAAATCTAGTTTCCTCCTAGGAGGTAATCCTGGAATTTCTTCTGGGAATACGTCAGTATATTCGTTTAAAACAGGAATATCTTCTATTTTTAACTTATCTGTTTCATATTTACTTGCCTCATCTGTAATAGTTACAGCATAGGCTTTACATCCTTTTCTAACAGCTCTTTTAAGCTGTAAGGCAATAATCTGTCTGATTACAGTCTTTGTAGGAATACCCTTAACCTTTACTGGTTGTTCATTACTATTTAAGCACGTAAAGGTTTTATCGTAACAGTTTAAAACTACCTTATGCTACTCTAACCAATCCATACCAATCAGTAAATAATATGAGCCAAGTAGCAAAACATTAAGCTTAACTGTAGTTTTAAATTCATCCATAATTAAAGCACATTCTTTCACATAACAGGTTACTTTTCTTTTTGCCCCAGTGGCTAATTGAACTAACTAGGAATTATCAAACTTATCGACAGACAAATTACATTTTTCCACTATTTGAGGTGTAATGTAACTAAGACTAGCTCCTGGATCAATTAAAATGGTTACAGGGGTTTTGTTAATCATACCTTCCACTTCCACCATGGAATTCTGATAGTCATCTTGGTGGTTCTCCAAAGATGCATTTATTCTAGCCATAGTTCTCACGAGTTCTCCAACGGTCATTTCCTCCTGCACAGTAGGAATATTGTTGACTAACTTTTTCTGATTTGGGCAGACCGAGGCATAATGCAGGCCATTACATTCCCAGCACCTAACAGGCTCCTTTCGTTCAAAACTCTTAGTGAAATTACCATGGTTATTTGCAACTTCCTTGCCCTTAAAGTTATTCGAATTATTGGATGTACCATTTCTATTTCCCTGGAAATTCTTATTGTTAGAATAATTTCTGTTCTTATTATTCTTGAAATTCTTCTGGGGTACAAATTCTTTCTTCTTAAACTCAGGATGATTGTTGTTCTTCTTATCCTTCCAGTTGGCTATGCCTTTTTTCTTCTTGTTCTGCTCAAAACAGAAATTAGCCTTCCTCATGGCTTCCTCTAGAGTCTTCGGGTTATCATACTCAATTCTATCCTTGATGTGATATGGTAGATAGCTGAGAAATTGCTGCACTTTAGGTTTCTCGTCTACTAGGTAAGGTACATACCTAAGCAAGCTTAAGAATTTACTGTTCAAATCCTTCATAGTCATTGAACCTAACTTCAATTCATAAAATTATTTAGCTCTTTCTTCATAATATTGTTCGGACAAAAATTTCTTCTTGGAGTACCTTTTAAAGGTACTCCAATTAACTTTTTTTTCCCTGATACCCTTAACTCTCTTCAGATCTTGCCACCATATGTTTGCTTTTCCAGAGAGATTATAGATTGCCATTCTTGCCTTCAGCTGATTTGAATAATTGTATATATGAAAATACTTCCTCATGCTGGATAACCAGGACTCAGCTTCTTCCCCTTTTTCGGTCTCTCCATTAAAATTTGGGGGCTTTATCTTTTTAAACTCTCCTGAAATCTCCTCATATGGTCTGTACTTCTTCTTTCTATCATACAGCTCAACCTCACTACTCTGTACTTCTTCTTTCTGTCATACAGCTCAACCTCACTACTGTCACTAGTAGTGTGGTAGCTTTGTCATTCACCAAACCCTTCAGATGATGAACTGCTTTTCATTTTTGCCAGCTTCATCTTTTTAGATCTTCTTTGATGACTAACATCTTCAGATTCTGATCTTCTGCCCCTTCCTTTAGTTTGGAACTTTTCCATTAAAATTTGGTTCAACTCTTCTTGAGCCTTCAAAATTCTCTCATTCTCCTTCTTGACTGATTCCATCTCGGTCTTCAAATCCTTTACAGTCTACAACAGCTCTGAAGAGTTGGCAGTCTCCTCCTCTAACATAGGTCCTCTAGGTATTTGTCTGGTTTCTGTGTCTGGAGACTCCTCCTGATCATACTCGCCCAACTTTTCCATACTTGCCTGTTAATTTTCAGAAAAAGAAATTTTCTATTCTTTATAAAACAAAACATATGTTAGCATCTTACTTTAATTTACTGTTCTTAGGAAATCTAGTTGGGCTGCATCAAGGCCTAGTGTTTGAAACTTGGCTCTGATACCACATGTCAAAACCCCAAATTTTCTGAAAAATTTAAAAATTTCTAAAAGCATATAATTTTCATAATTACAGTAAACTAATTATTAAATTAGTTATATATTACCAATTTCATTATCTGAATTATCTGTTGGATATGTTTAGCGATAGAATAGTTCTTTTCAGTTACTGATTTTGTTTCTCTTTGCGACCACAAGGTGGGACTGTCATGCAAAATTGGGCTTACTTAGCTTTCAAGCTAATGCATAAAGTTTCCCTGTTCTTACAGACTACAGGTAAGAGGTTTTTGGTGCTGCTTGTCGCAATTCTAAAGTATTTAAATACAAGTCCGTCGCAAAAGAAAAGCTCAGTAAGAAAATAAATGCTAAACAATTTCCATCGCTTATGGAGGTACATTTATTATCTGCGCTTCTTTCTAGTAGAAGTAAATTTATGGTTCTTAATGATTACGGAACTATTTCATATCGATTATAGTCGTAATGTATAAAAATGTCTTATTGATTCTTTATAACAGAGTAAAAGTAACAGAGTTATAAAATGTATGGTATGATTTCATTTGTATACAATTACGTTACATAGTAAATGTAAACTGATAAGGGATTTATGTATTACTGTTTCCATTTTCAAAATTGAAGTTTAAAAGAGTTTACAACTTTACTTCAAGCTGCTTTTTAAGAAAACTATACTAATGTTGATGCATAGATTTTTTTTATTCAGTCATCAACTGTTTTCAAGCATAACTAGAGCTTCTCTTTAGTAATATATATATCTTACTGAAACAGGTTTTATCCTATCCCCTTTATGTTTATAAACGGGACAAGTCCTTAAGGGACTATAATTCGTAAAAGAATGCATCTCTTAAATCGTTATATGGCCTATCTATTTTATTATGGTGAAACTTTTAGATAAATAAAATGTGGCCTAACCTTGCCAAGTCATAAATTATGATTAAGGATATTACCTTAAGCAAGAGCTGTCACCACATAGTAGTTATTACTCTCCTTTTGTACCTTTCCACCAAATGTTACTATTTTATAAAATATAGATAAACCAATGATGTTACTATGAATAATAGGACCATTGGCATAGTTTCTCTCTATAAATCTCCTTTATAATCTTCCAATGTATACTTTTACTTTATGTTATAAGTTGATTGAACTAAATTTCCATAATGCATAAGAAAAGTATAAGGTGTGAAATAAGAGGCCTAAAAAAATATTAACCATGCTATGATCAAACTATAGTTCAATCTTTAATTTATGTTTTACAAACTTTATAAAGGAATTGCCTCCTTTACATACCTTTATAAGCTAGGATGAATAAAATACTTACCTTAGAATAAGGGTTATAATCATAACCAAGCCAAGAAATAAAAGGATAGTTTTTTATTTCAAGAAACCATACTTTAGATGTATAAGGGTCATTGTATGATTCTCCATGACCTCAATGATTGCAAAGGCTAGGGTTTAAAATGATAAGTTGTTTTTATTCCCATGCAGTGTTTACATGGATCGTTGTAAAGTGGAACCTTCGGAAGTCATTGAGCAGGCAATGATAATACTCATGGAGGGAAGATCTTTGGAACTTTATAATCAAACCCACGGCTTATGAATTATTAAACTAGTAATGTGGCATTATTGTGGCCAAGTGCTGCATGGTTATAAGGGGCTCATCCTCGAACCCTGAACTTGTTGTTCCTACCATATTTCTCGGCCTCTTGCCACTCTGCGATGGTGCTGGTGCACCTTTGTTGTGCCGCTCCTCTATAGGTTTATTCTCCAGTTTTTATCCTTCTACTAAGCCTGTCCAAAGGCACGTTAAGGAAGTGCCATCCTCAAGCATTGTTGTTGAACCTATGATAATGGTTCTCTCTTCAGGGTTTAGCTGTCTTACAAGTTCGAGCCTGAACCTTTGACTGTAACTGAACCCTTCTTTGGTAAGGTCAAAGTCTTGTTCTTCTATGTTGAAGTTGAGTGTTGCCATATGTTAATCCTCTTCTCCCTGCCTGCAGTAGGGTTTCCTCCTCGCGTTGATGGTTGTCTTATTGCTGGTGGTGGTCGCGTCTCCATAAAAAGATCAGGTAGAAAATACTGAAATTATTTCTTCATTTTACTATTTGTTTTTAGTTATAAGAATATTATCCCGCTTACACATTTTAATATTGTGGTTTTCTTCATTGGATACAGGTCACAGCCCTTCCTTCTGCGTGGCTTCTGGTACAAAGTAATTGCAGAAGCTACAAGCTCCCGGTAAGCCTAGTTAAACCATGGCACTTTCTCTTTGTGGGGTTCCTTTGGGACTTTTGAGGGTTGGCGCATTGAGGCCTGTAACCCTTGCGAATTCAATTTATCCTGTTAGTTTGTTTGATACTTGTAGTAGTTGAAGAGCCCCTTGCATTGTGCGAGGGTGCACAGGCTTCGGCTGTGATTGTATATGTTAATTTCTTTTTTTTCTTTTTTTTGTTCACGTGCTGTGTAAGAAGTGAAAAGAAAAAGAGGGGAATTATGCCATACTATCAATGCTTGAGGGGGTCGAGGGCTTTGAAGAGCCATTCGAATATTTGTTTATCTTGACTGTGTAATACATGAGGCTGTGAGCCTGACTTGAAAAAGGGTTACAACCCACGACTTCTAATTCTGTTGTAATTTTGAATTTATAGGGTTTTCACCCTCAGTCCATGATATAAGTTATTAATACTGTTTTTATTTTGTATAATTCTTGTTTACATTACAGTACTGAAATTTGAATGCTTATTTATGTTGTAATTATAATGTTTGAGGCTCATTAGTAAGAAAATGTTTACATCATTTATCTTTAATTTATAATATACCTCTGTAATTTATGAGGTTGTAGTTTTGTAGTTAAGTTGTATAATTTTTTATTAAGCTCAATTAGTTGAGCATCCTGTCACTCAATTGAAATAATGATAGCGCATTAATATACTGGACTTTTATTCCATAATAATTTTATTAAATATCATTAGGGTTTTCCTGTACATTACTCTTATATCCAGATTGTTTTATAGAATCTGGCAATGCTATTATCTTATTTTACTAAAAGAATAAAATAAATCGATTCATGTTCCTTGTGGAGTGCTTAAGTAATTAACAGTTACTTATTTTTCTTTTAGGTATAGAAGTTAAAATTTAATTTCATGTTACTAAAACTAAATAGAATACTATAATATTATTGTTTCTGTAGTTAGTATATAAACTGCATACTTAGTCCATGCAACATATATAATAGAAAGAATATATTATAATAGAAAGGATATAATATAAGATTGTTGTCTTACCTGTAAGTACTATGGCTTCTATTGTTACTTTTACTTAGTTTATTTTATATGAAAGAATTGTAAATGTTATTATAAAACCGTTACCCTTATTCTTTGTTTATTTGTAATCGTAAATAAACTTGGTAATTTATTACTGTATTATTATTCTTACTGCACTATATATTTTACAGAAGTATTCTTTATATACTTGGATTTTCTTATTTATATTACAGGTTAATATTCAGAAAAATAGAAGAAAAGAACTAAGTACTGCAATTGTTAACAGTTTAAAAGTATAGGATGGCATGTGTAGAATTTATTTAAGCTTTAACTAAATAAAACCAAATAAATAAACACATAGATTTCTAACCATAAATAAAGTCTTAAATTCAATAAGTCACCTATAGCAACAATCAATCATTCTAATTAATCTTTCTTTCGGTTTCGTTTATCATACAAACAGTAGTAGAATCTGGAAAGAAGTAGACTGTAAAATATCTTTATTTAGCTTAATCCTACTCTAGTGAACTATCCTACTTTCCTTTTGAAATTCAACTAAGCAATGATATTACTGAAAGTAACTACTGTATCAAAAAATTATATTATCTATTCATTCCTGCTACTATCAGTAGTTAACCTAGCTTATTTTTCTGTTCTAAAAATCCTGACACTTTCAGTATGGGTTAATACTACTGATACAAAGGATATTTCTTCTTATAACCACACAAATAAATACTCTAAAACTCCATTAACATTCTATTTTGTATTTTCATCATACCATATTTATTTATAAACTCACCCCTGTGCTGGAGTACGGTATGGTAACTCCGGATGAGGAAAAACACAGTGGGTTTTTATTTCTCATCAAGAAGATTATATTACTGACAAACTAAGAACAACTACATCATTGAGCCATCTAAATATTTATATCATAAGCAACAAACATAACATTTAATCATGCACAATTATTAAAACACATACTGTTAAAGGATAGAACCTGTTCTTGAGGTTGGACAACAACAGCAATGGGAGGTCGTTCCTCCCTACCAATTCCTAGAGAGTGCTCAAACAGTGACTCCTCAGGACCCCCGAGCTTGCTCTGGTCTCCCTGGATGGAACTAGTTGCAGAAAATATCAAGTACCACTCTTCAGACTTAGTACCAATCCTAAACTTATCAGTAAGTTCTCCTAGCTTACAAGCTGTAACAGACCAAGTTACTGCAGAATTCCTGTCAGAACACCTTCCTTGCTATTTTCCCTTTTTCTCCAATGATTTCCCTGAATAACATTCCTCCTGAATGATTCTTCTATGGAAAATATCTGAGCAACCTCAGATCTATTCATTAGCTACTTTTAAAAGATTGCCTAATTCTTTTTGGGTTAGTTGTCATTTATTGAGCCACCTGCTCTGATCCCACTTTCTTGGGGGATCATGACCCCAAATGTAGGGAAGTTGCCACCTGCAACATAGGAAGTTTTTGAGGATGCTGCCACTTGTCTTTTGCCCTCCACCTAGTTCCTTCCACCAGTTTGACCAGTAACCTCTTATTAACAGCTCTCCCATGCTGTTGTCTCCATTTTTTTATTTATTAATAATAAAATATTCAGAATTACATTCCACTTCTTTTGACTCTGCTGAGTCATCAGTTCCTACTTCATTAAATTTAACATAATGTCTTAGGAAATATAATTAAAACAATTAACATTTTTTTACAAAATTGGGGTATGTGACACCAAGGGTTCTTTAGCTTGATCCCACAAAAGGACCAAATCACCTTCACTAAACTTCCTTAGACAGACAGACTTGTCATATTGTACCTTGACGCAATTCTTATTTACTTTTAGAGCCACTGAGTCATCTCAGCGCTGCTCATCAAGATGTTGTAGGTGGACCAAACGTTCTTCTAGTGCGAAAGTGTCTGGTAAAATCTCTATAGCTAACTTCAAAGAAGGGATTTTGCATTCAACCAACAAGATAGATTCCATCCAATGCACAAGCTGATATGGAGAGAAACTGGTGGCAGTCTTAACCGTGGTTCTATAGGCCCATAATGCAAGATATAACATGATATGCCAATTCATCTTGCATTCTGTGATGGTTTGTTGGAGAATGGACTTAAGTGATTTATTCACTACTTCAACCTGTCCATTCACCTGAGGGTAATAAGAAGATGAGTGCTCCTTCTTATACCCTAAATTTGAAACCAACTCTTCCATCATTCTATTCTGAAAGTGCCTACCATGGTCAGTGACAAGCTCTTTCGAAATGCCGACCGGAGTAATAATTTGGTTGAAAATGAAATGCATGGCTATCTCACCATCGGATTTAACTATGGGCATAGTCTCTGCCCATTTTGTGAAATAATCGATAGCCACTATAATGTGATGATGCCCCCTAGTGGAAGCTGGGTTTCAATCCATAAAGTCAAGCCCCCACTTCGTGAAGGGATCAGTGGTGACAATAGGATGTAATGGGGCCGGATGCGAGCACATATTGCATGCAAACACCTGGTAAGTGTGACACTTCTTGACCACATTAACAAAATCTTTGAAGATCGACGACCAAAAATATCCTGCTCTCAAGATTTTTTGGGCTGTAGAAAGCCTGGATAAATGACCACCACATGCCCCTATGTGGAAATCATTCAGCACAACCTTAGCCTCATCACGGTTTAAACGACAATATAAAATGGAAACTACCCCATAGTGGTACAAAGTGTTATCCACTATAAGGTAGTTCTTAGCTACATGACGTAATCATCGTTGCTCATCCCGTGAAAGGTGAGTAGGGACCTTCAATGTTTTCAAATATATAACGATATCCCCGTACCACGGGTCAAAAGTTGAGATAAGGAAAATATGCTCATCGACAAACATTTCCTCATAAACCTCCTCCTACTCCAAACTTGGAAAATAATATATGAGCTCTGCAAAGATCAAGGATTTCTTCGATTTCACCAAAATGAATTCAAGATCAAACTCTTGCAAAATAACAATCCATTTATTGTATTTCCCCCAACCATCCTTCTAGTGAGGATGAACTGAAACAAATTGATATGAGCTACAACCAAGGTTCGACGAAGGATAATGTAATGTCTCAATCTCTGAAATGCATGAATGGTGGCGAAGGAACGCTTCTTCACATGGGAATAACGGATTTCCACATCAATAAGGTTTCGGCTCAAATAATATATGACATGCTCATGGAGCTCCTCATCCTCCTGAACCAAAACCATACCAATCGTCTCCATTGATGCGGCCACATAAATAAAAAAATCACAGCTATAGTTAGGTGGACTAAGCATGGGGGAAGATGCTAAGGCTTGCTTAAGAGCATCAACAGGACTCCTAGGCTTGCTCATCCCAGCAAAAAGGAGTTTCCTTCTTTAAAAGATGCATAAATACTTTAGTCAAGTTGCCAAAATTAACTATGAATCTTCACAAGAAATTTTCCATGCCTTGCAAACACTAAAAATGTCTAATATTATGCAGGGGAGACAATTGAAGTATTTCCTCAACCTTTAAGGGAACAACTCTTATACCCTCCTTGGATATGATGAACCCTAGCAAGCGACCAACAGTCATGCAAAATATGCACTTATGAGGATTTAAACAAACCTGGTAATTATGACATCTTTTGAATACTAACCTCAAATGGTATGGATGACACACTCTCAAACGAGAATGAACAGCAAGGTCATCCAAATACACTTTGATAATCATTTTGAGATCATCATTAAAAATTAAGGTCATAGCCCTCTGAAATGTAGCTCCGTCGTTTTTAAGGATGAAAGGCATCTTCCAATATGCAAAAGTACCCCAAGGACAAATAAATGCAGTCTTATGTTGATCCTTGGGTTTGATCTGAATCTTATTATATCCGAAAAAATCATCCATGAAGGAGAATACCTCACTTCCCGCACACTCATCCAAAATCTAATCAATAAATGGTGTGGACAAATTATCCTTAGGACAAGCACGATTTATATCTCAGAAATCAGTGCATATACAGATCGATCCCTACTTCTTATCAAAATGAATGGGATTTGAAACCCACTCCATCAAGGGAATAGTATAGATAACACTGACTTTTAATAGTTTCTCTATCTCATCCTTAGTGGTGGGAGATTTTCTAGGATTCACCGCATGAAAACGTTGTCGAACCGGCTTCACATCTAGATAGGTATTAATCTCATGTTCAATAATCTGAGTGTCAATACCTGGAATTTCCTCATATGACCAAGAAAATATGTCATGAAACTCTTTAAATAGCTCGATATACTCCATGATCTCATTAGGGGAACAACTCACCCCAATGTATACATTCTCAACTTTGCCAGGATTGTGAGAAATATTGATAGGAATAGTAGGTGATAAATTTTGCATGTTCCCATTGGCCATCTGACCAGGAGAGCTCAATGGAACCACGGGAATACCAATATTCTTACTAAGAATCTCCCTAAAGTCATCACATTCCATACGATCGAGTTTAGGAAGAAAATGTGATCGATGATGTAATTCTTCCCAAGGTGGCTCAACCCCAGACATGGCCTCAATAATGGCTTCATCCAATGGAAAAACATCATCAAGGAAATCATGTGCATGAGACGAATCAACTGCCCATGAAGGCAGCACATATGGGTCCTCCTCCTCCATTCGTGAAGAGGAAGGACTAAGCTCTGCAACTTGACCAAGATTTGCTTGATATACTACCATCGTTGCAGGCAATGGCACATCAGTTTCGATAGGTGCAATCGAAGGACTCGGTGAAGGAAGAATCCAAGGATATTCCATATGGGTAGTGTGAAAAGACACTAAATCCAATGAGGACAAAGCCCCACCAAAACTAGATCTGATCATAAGAATTGGCGTAGGAAAACTAAAGGTTCATAAGAGATGGATACATACCCACACCCGCACTCCCAATTGTCGGCTGAGAATGATTGATAATTGGGATAGAAGTTCTTGATGATACATTAACACTCTGTTGAGGCCTAGAAATTCGTAGACAAAAACAACAAGGGATTCTCCCCAGTCAACGTTCCCAACTAGCTCGTGACTGTTTGGTATGGGAAATCCGCCCGGTTTGTTGTCCAGCTACCGTAGATCTAGTAACAAAAACAAAGGGTTTTACCGGTTGCGGCCTAGTCCACCGTATATATTTTTGTATTTTGGACTTTAATTATGATATGCAAGTGCCTATCTAAGATGCATATTGATAAAGAATATGAGGAGTGGTCACAATGTGATGCACAGGTTCTTATATCGTCTTAGACTCTCTTGCATCTAAATCACACACAAATGAAAACAAGATAACTAAGTTGTCCCTAGGGAGCAAGATTATCAATTAATGAGTAACGCATTACTATTCATATGTTAAGATAAATCACAGATATCTATTCTTAGAATCAAAACACATAAACATGACTAAGGATATGCAAAACAAGATAGCTCGTCGTCTGTTAGAACATTCATTACTCATAGTGGAAATTATCACAGAATAAACCAAAGAACATTTATACAAGAACATAGGTTTAGAAATTTAGAACAATCTCACATTTAATGAAACACAGCTGAAAACGAAATAGTTCCCCTTCAACATTGTTCATTTCATCACATTTGAACATTCCACACAACACTTTCTCCAACAGAAAAAATTGTAATTTTATTATTGCAAAATGAAATAGTTCCTCTTACAACAAGTAGTTCACAAGTATCACTAGGAAAAATCCCCTCCTCCCTTATTATTTTCTATATTTATACAAGAACCAGCTCAAAACCTTTCGGTTTCCCCACAACCGTTTCAATCTCCAATCTTGTCATGTTGCGAATGCTCATAATTCAACGTTTTGTTTCAAATAAAGAATTTTATAAAAAAAATGGGCATATCTAGGCAACTGATGAACCTCTCAAGCCCGGGCCCTTGCTTTGCAATGATTACGCTCTACCATTCCTCGGTCCCTCTTCAAACCCTTAGTATTTTCTTTTCCTCGAGTGACAACTATGCTGCCTTATGCTTTGACATGCTTTGTCATCCAACTGTGTCTTCTTCGCTGCAATAATTTTCAAAGGGATCTGGGAAAATCTCCTATGTATGTCTGTGATCAAATGAAAACTCATCATTTATCCTGACAATCTTTAATAAAAGTAAACCATAATACCAATAAATTGAGTACTGAAGGAAAGAAAAGTGTTGAGCCCAGAAATGGCCTCTTTTGACCACCCTTAATTACCTCTTCTTGTTCTATCCTACCCTATCCAGCATACCAATTAAACATTTTATCCCCACTTTACTCTTCAAACTACCAAGGTATGATTGGTCATTGTTTTATTTTATTAATACTTATGATTGTGATAATTAAGGCTTCATATCTCTCAATGCGCTAACATGTTATGGTTTATAAAGGTTTTTTGAGATAAGTGGACTATAGAAAGATTGGGCTGAACAAGCCACGAAAAGGATGGGCATTCACTGCTCAAGCTAATCCCCATCCATTCTGTAATCACCCAAAGAATGTGGTTCCAGTGCGATATCTCGAACAAAGCTATTTCAAGGAAGCTATAACAGAATGCGTCATATTTGGAGGTCCATAGTGCATTGTTGCTCGTGTGTAGCCGTGATATGAAGATATCATCACTCCTGGGGAAATTAACAGTTTTCCTATGTTTCCTATTTTTCATCCTGCCACATTTGTAACAGCTATTGTCATTTAGGGCGCCTGAAGATCAGAGATCTTCATGGCTGCCCCATAATAAGATAGGATGTTATGATCTACATGGTATAAATATGGAGAATTGTTTCAAGGCAGGGGTTGCTGAACATATAATCAATTCATTGTATTAGCTGTGAGGAGTAATTGTGTAATCACTCTGTCTTTTAATACAAGGAGTTACTTCTAATATAAAGTTTTTACGTCTGTTCAGCCAGCCTCTCTGTGTGAAGTCTGGGCCCGCCTTCCATAGGGATTGCTGAGTTAAATTAGGAATTTTTAATTCCTTTGTCATGTCATGTTATGTTAGTTTTTTTTTTCATAAGAAGTTGTAACAAGTGTGGGTTTATAGTGTGTTGTGATTGCATTTCTTGGAGATCTGTAGTGGTATAGCATGACAGTCGACTGAGTAGGTAATTATTTCTTATGCAATTCATTTGGTAGCTGTAACAGCTCTATTCATCCTTAGATATTTTAGTTGTCATTCCATGAATCTTTGCAACTTAACTTTTATTGTTATGATTACCGAATTTCATTCTTGCACTTCAGTTTCCTATAATAGCCAAACTCAATCTCTGTATTTGAATTCCTAGATCAATATTTAAATTATGCTTGTGGGTTCCTAGGACAGTCGGATTGGATAGGTGAGTTAATCATTCAATGATGTGAATAGGATTTCCTTTCATCTGCAATGGTAATTTAGATATGACTTTTATCTTTCCATTCTTAGATCAAGGCATAGCAAAAGATAATTGTGATTGTATTGCTTAGAAGATAATTGGATTAAGTAGATTCTTGGGATGAGCATAGCTAAACAGAGGATAGTATTGTTCAATTATAGTGACTTTTTGTTTAAGCATATACTATGCATGTTATCCTTGAAATACAATACTTTCCCGGGTTGACAATAAATATTGTACACTCTGTATGTTAGTAGTAATCCACTTGCATTTTGGGTGCTCGGCATTTTGGCGCCGTTGCTGGGGAAGGATAAAGATTAAAAACCATCATTAGTTGCATTCTGTAATTGTTTCTAGTCAGTATTTTCCATTTTTTTTTGTAATGATTTGGGTTGCATGAATACAAGAAGGGTAGAGCGTGATCATCTTTCAACTCCCAAAACCCCACAAAATACTAACAGTGTAGGTGGTTTGGGTTGCGGTCAAGGTCCACAATTGGGCAGAAGGACATTCATTGATGATCTTATTGATAGGATTGATTCATCCACCAGGTCTTACCATCAAGAAACTCCTATCAGAAGAAACCATTCCGATCCTGGGGTGTCAGCGTTAGGTTCCACAGTGGAGAACACACCAGCAGCCGTGACTTCCTCAAATATCCCTACAGGAGAGGAAAAATCTGGTACAACTGGACCTACTGGTAGAGGCCCGATCTACCACATTTATGGGAAGGTTGTAACTGAAGAATATTGGACGCAGTTCCACCAAAATATTACTGATCAGTGGAGGAACGAGGAAAAGAACGAGGAGAAGAACGAAGGAACGAACGAAGAAGAGAAAATAGAAGGAGGGATGAGTAATAGACATGAATCTAATGAGGAAGAGGCAATGGGGGGAAAATATCATCATGAAAATCACTCCCTTCCTGAAGGAACGGTGGCTACTTCAATTCCCGATTCAGCAGCTAGAAGGGACAACCCCTATGAAAAATATATCACCATCGGTGTTGCCTTGCTTCCATGGAAAAGTGGCAGAGGATCCAGACAAATTTATTTTCGAATTCAATATCCTCTATCGCAGCTACGATTACGTCACTGATGCACAAAAGCTAAAACTCTTCCCTGCCACTCTAAAGGACAATGCATTACGGTGGTTCATGAGCCTAGGAGGAGGAACTGTCGCTAATTAGGACATTATGAAACAGGTGTTCCTAGAGAAATACCAGGAATATTGAAACACCAAGGACAAAAGAGAAGAATTGTTCAAAATGGTGCAGAAGGAGGATGACAGTCTGGAAGATTTTGTAGAAAGGATTTTATACAACATGCAAAGAGCTAGACAGACGAACATGGGGTTAGATGTGCTCAAGATAATCCTGATTCATGGGATTAGGGATGATTGTATAGATATGTTAAACCTATTAGGAAAGGGGGATATATCCAAGGAATCTTTTAAATAGATTATGGAATTATGTAAAAGGTACTCCCAAGGATCTTCCAGGAACAACAGGTAGGACAAACGGGATAAGATAGAATGCGATGTTTTTGACAGAACTCAGAAGTCATCTAATGGAGGAGATACCTGTGCAGAGAAAGGAAACCTCCTTGAAAATTTTAAAACAAAAATGATGAGCTCTATCTCCTCGAAAATTGACTTCCTAAAGGCAAAGAAAAAACAAGCAGTAGAGGACGTCACACTAGGTGTGTTCTACCCTCGATGTAGAAAGAACCATCCTCTGAGGGAGTGCCTGCTTGACAAAGTAGAGGTGTTTTAGCTGTGCGAGCTGAACCATGACATGAAAGAATGTACCTCACTTCCCCAAGTGAAGGCTGTTCTGTAGGAATCAACTCTAGAGGTGGAGACAGCCTACTTCATTGCACAGAAGAAACCTTGGAAGCCTCGAAACCAAGGTGACCCCAGACTCGTTTCAACTTTTGAATAATATGAGCAATTGGAATAATATGGAAAATGTGAATACACAATTCCCTTCAAATTATGCTCCGTCGAACCCTTCCCTACTTGCAACACAAAATTATAACTCATGGAATCCCTGGACAAAGCCACCACACCAACCTACTTCTTGGTCCCCTGGATGGAGGAATTTCCATCCAGGGAATCAGTTTCCTCAACAAACTCCACCTCAACAACCACCATACCCTCCTCAATACCCTCAATATCCTCAATATCTTCATTACCCTCATTAGCAGTCGCAGCTATAGTTGCAGAACAATTCTGTCCCTAATGTATCGATATGACCTCAGCTACCTGCTCAACCTAATCCTAACCCAAATAATAAAACAGTCCATCAATTTGAGTCTGTCAACATGCCATCCTGCTCCCTTTCTCTTGTGCCTTGCAACGATATTCGTTTACGGTCAGGGAAAATAGTAGAGCCTGTAATTATAGAAGATGTTCCACCCTTTGTACATGAAGAAGGGGTGATACCACAGCATCTGTCCAATACAATTCCCATTATTGAAGATGCTAAACATCCCATAAATGGGATGACTGAAACACAAAATGATAAATCCAGCGATGCGCAGCCTACCTAGTTGATTAAGCAACCACCGTATCTCGAGAGATTAATGCTACCAAGGGTAGGGGGGAAACCTCAGTTTAACCTCCTAGGAGAGTTAATGAATATTTATGTTAAAATCCCCCTCCTTCAAGATCTTCAAGATGTACCTATTTATGCTAGAACTGATTGCGACCTGTGCACAAAGAAACCAGGAAGGAAGCCTAAAGATCCTCCCACTGTCCACGTCATAGGGAAATTATCTCCATTAATAACAGGAAAAACCCTAGAAACCAAGTATGATGACCCTGGAAATCCCACTGTCACTGTGCAGATTGGGAAAACATAGATACCCAACGTACTAGTAGATTTAGGAGCAGCGATTAATGTCATGACAGTTGAGATGGTAAGAAAACTTGGACTCACTAATCTTAGGCTGACCCCCACTTTTTTAGAACTGGCAAATAGATCCACCATTAAAACTTGAAGGAATTCTGGACAATCTCGTCATCTCAGTTGATTCATGGGAGTATCCTGCTGACTTCTTGGTTTTACAACCAAAGTCACAGCTGGGAGGACACCCATTATTCCTGGGAAGGCCTTGGTGTTATAGCGGATTTCACCACTCTAGGTGAATCACACTTTGTATGGCCTTCCCCTGTCCCGCTGCAGACTCCTTAGACCCTATGGACCACTTTTTGTCCTTTGATGTTTCCTTGATCTTCCCTAAAAACACATGAAAAATTATATATGCGACTTTTAACCTTATAAGCGCGTACATACGCGGGTTTGACCACTAAAACCACGTACATTGGGATGTGTAAATAATCCAAATCCTTTTGGAGTTTTCCTTGACATGGATCCGACTAATTTGACTCTTGGCCTTCCATATGCCTTGAGATCACTCGGATTCGACCTTTCATTACCCCTTTGAAAAGCTATATAAGGAACCCCTTGGTACATTGAAGGCATAAGAGAGAATTGAGAGCAACGAAACTATTCCATTGTTGCCAGAACTTATGCTTGAGTTTGCATCCCTTTGTCCCTTGGAGCACTTTTGTGTTCTTCCCAAGATTTCCTTTTGCTTGTGAGCTTGCTATCGAGAGATGGAGGATTGAAGTGGGGGATTCAGTTTCTCCGGTTCGTAGATGTGTCGTCAGAGGTTGTATCTTGTAATATTTGATTCATATTAATAGAAATATCTTTTCCTATCCAATGATGTGTATTTGAATGAATATGTTATCCATGGGATTATGTCAAATGCTTTTACATTATTGATTATATATGCTAGAATAGATCTAACACCATGATATATAGAATGCTTGTATTGTTTACTTGTTGTTGAGGAAGTAATATAGCAATTCAAGCTGAAGATTGGAAAGATCAATGAGGATCTACTTCAACCGTCCAGAATAAGGTACGAGGTCTGATCCTTTAGTGTTAGACATTTTATTTCTATTGCATATTAGGAAAGATTGATTTCTAGAGTCAAGCTGTTTGTTGTGGTACCCCAAGCCATATGAATTTATCTCCGCGACAGAATTGGTGATTCCATTGGGTATTGGTACCGCTGAAATTCCTTCTCGAGTGGTTCCTCAAGTCATTATTGTCGTATATAGCGAAGGATGTTTCCACATCCGGAGTGCAGAATAAGGAACAAGCGATCTTTAGGGCGCAGGAACTGGACTTGATCTATGCTCAGTCTGGTTTGTTGTATGAGATTATTCCCAATGATCCTCATTCCAGTTTCAATCCCAAAGTCAAACTTGGACCACATGCCAATGGAATTGTGGGTTGTGCAAGTGCGAAACCTATGGATTCAGTTGGAAAACAAGCTAGTAAATTGTCAATCAACCAATCTGCTTCGGGACAAGCTACGACTTCGTCTCAACCCGCCCTAATGGCGAATGTACTTTTTGTGCAATCATCAGACCAGAAGGGTAACCAATAGCCCGGACGGAATAGAAAGAAGGGTAAAAGTAATAATCGAAAGGGTGGGAATAAGAATGAGAATGCTAACAATAATGACAAGAACGGTAGAAATGTTGGGGGTGATAAGCAAGCAAAATGTAAGGTTAAATTCCCTCGCAAGATTTGTAAGGAATATCACCTCACTTACTTGTGCCCTTGGATTGAAGAAGCTTCAAGATTCTTAGCACAAGGCCCAGCTATGCTAACGAACCCTTTACCGCATAACTAGAATATGAACTCGAAGTCCCATGACCAGTCTAGTGATGATGATACACCTGAGGGTAGTGGTCGTGGGTGCATTAACATGGTCCATGCTGCCAAGGTTGTGACTCATGCAAAAGACTATAGTTCATCACAACCCAGCCCAGGAAAAGACCCTGATCCACGAGTAACTCCTTTGCACACTGAGAAACCTGTGGATAAACCTGAGGTTGCACCTCACATTCCTAAGGGAGTCCTTAAGCATTTGGAGCATAATCCAAATGCCTGAGCCACCCAGAATTATTCAATTGTCGAGGATTTGGGCCATACTCCTTGTGCGATGTCTGCATTGGAAGTGCTTCATAGTTTTCCTTCGCAAAGGAAGGCGTTGCTTTCTGCTCCTGGTGTGAATGATGATGATTCTTCCTCTATGATCAAATTTGAAACTGCAGGACATCAGCCTCGCTTTCCCTACTATGTGTCTCTTTTGGTGCATGTAGAATGTCTTGGTATGACCGTTAAACGTACTGTGATTGACGAGGGCACTGCTACTTTTGTGATGTCTTTGTGTTGTTGGAAGGGTCTTGGTTCTTCTAATCTATCTAAATCAGCAACTATGTTAACTGATTTTGATGGGAGATATTTTAGGCCACACGGTATCATTCCTTCCCTTAAAGTCCGTTTGGGGGGGAAGACCATTGTGATAGAGGTTGGGGTAATTTATGCACCCCTTGACTATAATCTCCTGCTGGGTAGGAACTAGATGTATAGTATGCAAGCCATTGCTTCTTCCTTGTTCCATCTATTACTGCATCTTCGAGAGCTTCGATCCTGATCGTTGAGCACTCTCAGCCGACAACTAGGAGTGTGGGTGTAGGCATGTATCCATCCCTCATGGGAAGCTTTAGTTGTCTTGCATCAATCCTCATGATAGGGTCTTGTTTCGATGAGGCTTCAACATCTACGACCTCGGTGTATTTTCGCACGACCCATATGGAAGATCCTTGGATTCTTCCTTCACCAAGTACTTCGAGTGAGCCTGTCAAGAAGAGCGCACCATTGCCTGCAGCCATGATAGCTTATCAAGCTAATCTCAAGAGTGTTACAGAGCCTCATTCTTTCTCTTTGTGTATGGAGGAGGAAGACCTCTATGTGCTGCCGGCATGGGCAGTACCATCCTCTCATGCCCACCACTACTTGGATACGATTTTCCCTTTAGATGAAGCAATTATTGAGGCTATGTCGGGAGTTGAGCCACCATGGGAGGAACTTCATCATAGATCGTACTTTCTTCCAGAGCTTGACCATTTGGAGCATGAGGATTATAGGGATATTCTTAGTCAGAAACTTTGTAGTCCTATGGTTCGATTAAGATCTCCTGGTCTAATGGCTGATCGAAACGTGGCGAACATATTGTCAAGGATTCCTATCAAAATTTATCGCAATCTTGGCACAATAGAGAATGTCTACATTGGGGCGGATTGTTCCCATGCTGAGATTCTGGAATATACCGAGCTATTCAAGGAATTCTGTTATATTTTTTCTTGGTCTTACGACGAGATGCCAGGTATTGACCCTCGAATTGTCGAACATGAGATTAAGACTTACCCCAATGCTAAGCCTATTTGACAATGTTTATGCGCCATGAATCCTAGGAAAGCACCCGCCATTAAGGCAGAGATAAAGAAGCTATTGAAAGCCAGTTTGATCTATCTCGTTCCCTTGACGGAGTGGGTTTCAAACCCCATTCCAGTAGATAAGAAGCAAGGAGTGATCCGCATATGCACTTATTTCCATGATTTGAATCATTCCTATCCTAAGGATAACTTCCCCACACCATTTATAGATCATATTTTGGATGAGTGTGCGGGTAGCGAAGTGTTCTCCTTCATGGACAGCTTTTCCGGGTATAATCAGATACAGATTAAACATGAGGACCAACACAAGACTACATTTATTTTTCCTTGGGGAATGTTTGCATATCGGAAAATTCCTTTCGGCCTTAAAAACGTCAGAGCTACGTTTGAGTGGACGATGACATTGATCTTCCACGATCTCAAGTCTATTATTGAATTATTTTTGGATGACCTCGCTGCTCATTCTCATATGAGAATGTGTCATCCCTTTCACTTGAGATTGGTATTCGAAAGATGCTGGCACTATTCAGTTAGATTAAATCCTCATAAGTGCGTCTTTTGCATGAATTCAGGTCGTTTGTTATGATTCATCATTTCAAAGGAGGGTATAAGAGTCGACCCTTTGAAGGTTGAGGCCATACTTCAGTTGTCTCCCCTGAAGAATATTCGTCACCTTTAGTGTTTGCAAGGCATGGAAAACTTCTTATGAATATTTGTTGTCAAATTTTCCAATTTGACTAGAGGCTTTATGCATCTCTTGAATAAGGACACTCCCTTTGAATGGGATGAGGAAGCCCAGGAGTCCTTCGATGCACTCAAGCGAGCCCTAGCATCGGCCCCAGTGATTATTCCTCTGCATTATAGCCATGATTTCTTATTATATGTGGTCGTGTCTTTAGAGACGATTGGTATGGTTTTGGTTCAAGAGGATGAGGAGCTCCAAGAGCATGTCATATATTATCTGAGCCGAAATATTATTGATGCAGAGATTCGTTATTCTCATGTCAAGAAGCTTGCTTTAGCTAACGTACATGCGGTTCAGCGTTTGAGACATTATATTCTCCTTCGACAGACCTTGGTTGCGGCCCATGTAAATCCGTTTCAGTTCATCCTCACATGATGGATGATTGGGGGAAAGTATAATAAATGGATTTTCATTCTATAAGAATTTGATATCGAGTTTGTTTTGGAAAAATCGAAGAAGTCTTTAGTCTTTGCAGAGCTCATATCGGACTTTCTGAGTGAGACCGAGGAGTTGGTATGTGAAGATACATTTGTTGATGAACACATCTTCTTGATCTCTATGCTAGACCCATGGTATGGGGATATCATAGTATATATGCAAACACAGAGGACCCCTACTCACCTCTCGTGAGATGAACGATGACGATTATGTCACGTCTCTAAGAACTACCTTATAGTGGACAATACTTTGTACCGCCGTGGGGTAGATTCCATTTTATGACGTTGTTTAACTCATGACAACGCTGAGGTTATGCTGAATGATTGCCACGGAGGGGCTTGTGGTGGTCATTTATCTGGGCTTTCTACAGCTCAAAATATTTTGAGAGCGGGTTATTTCTGGCTGTCGATCTTTAAATATTGTGTTGATGTGGTCAATAGGTGCCACCCTTGCCAGGTCTTCACATGTAATATGCACTTGAAACTTGCCCTGTTACATCCCATTATCACCACCAGTCCCTTCACTAAGTGGGGGCTTGATTTTATGGATTGCAACCCAGCGTCGGCTGGGGGGCACCATCACATTATAGTAGTTGTTGATTACTTCACGAAATGGGCTGAGGCTATGCCTATAGTAAAATCTGACGGTGAGAAAACCACTCACTTTGTATTCAACCAAATCATTACTTGGTTCGGGATTCTGAAAGAGCTTGTCACTGACCATGGCTCGCACTTTCAGAACCGTATGATGGAAGAGTTGGCATCCAAGTTAGGGTATAAGCAAGAGAACTTCTCTTCTTACTACCCCTAAGTGAATGGACAAGTAGAGGCAATGAATAAATCACTCAAATCCATTCTCCAATGAACCCTCGCACAAAGCAAGACTAATTGGCACATTATGTTATATCCTGCTTTGTGGGCATATCGAACCGCAGTTAAGACTGCCACTGGTTTTTCTCCATATCAGCTTGTGCATGGAGTGGAGTTGATATTACCGATTGAATGTGAAATTCCTTCGTTGAAGCTAGCTGTGGAACTCTTACTAGACACTTCACCTTTGGAGGAGCATTTGGTTCACCTTAAGAAACTTGATGAGCAGTGTCGAGATGCCTTGGTGGCTCTAGAGGTTAATAAGCATTGCGTTAAGGTCCAGTACGATAAGTCTATCTATCCAAGAGTGTTTAGTGAAGGTGACTTGGTCCTTTTGTGGGATCAACTAAAAGAACCCTTGGGGGAAGGGAAGTTTAATCCTATGTGGTGTGGTCCTTACGTGGTCAAGCGTGTGTTAGAGAAGGGTGCCTATGAGTTAGTCGATTATGAAGGAAAAGATTTGGTGGAGCCCAGAAATGGGCTCTATCTTAAAGAATACTATGCATGATCTTTAGCCAAGGCTGCTTGTTGTATATTATTGTACATCTTTGCATAGTTAGGTATTTTCCTTATTGTGATTGGGTTTGTGATTAGTTTTCATTTCTTTTGGTAGATGTCAAGGGAATGTTCCACCTACATAGGGTTCGCGGATGGTGCAAGCCGTCACACTCAACACTCAGCCTCTGCTGCTTGGGTGATTTATACTCCTATGGGTCAGGTACTGTCTTCAAGAGGTGTATGTCTACGACCATCTTCCAACAATGTTGCTGAATATAGCACCATTATTGAGATTCTACGGGATGCCATTCTACATGGTGTTCTATCTCTTGAGGTACGTCTTGATTCAGAGTTAGTAGTGTCACAGCTCAATGGTTTGTACCATGTTAGAGATTCGATTTTATTAAGAAGGTTCTTATGCGTGAGATTGTTAGAACGACAATTTGACAGTATTACATAGATACACATTCCAAGATATAATAATCAAGTTGCTGACTCATATGCTAACTACATGTTAGATTGGCATTTGTTTCATTCATAATTAATCACAAACACAATTTTTACACATGTAAATAAATAAACCGATCACCATAAACTTTTTATATATCAAAAATGTGATAATACATAGCGTCATGATACAAAAGTACGGCTTTTTAAGCCTCCATCATATAATACATGGTAGTACAAAATGAATACACTCCCAAGTGTGTAATCCTATGGAGGAGGAAGAGGGTTATGATCATGGAACGTCACTATGGCTCTAGCTAGCTATCAAAATAAATGCACCCATGCGCGTGGTACACCCACCACCTGCCGCTGCATGGCCTCAGGCAAGTCCTCGACTTGCGCCATGGGAACTCTATGTGTCAGTCTCACAAATTTGGTATGAATGCTCTGGAGCGTTCGCTCCACATCCACACCCATGATGTCATCTCCTCTTCCCCTTCATCTATGATGAGGGAAGCCCTCTGGCCGCCATGGTCCTACATCTGCACACAAATGGTAGATGTCACTATGTGTTGTCACACAAAAACATGTTTTTTTCTTCCATATAAACAAGAAAATGCAAAAAAATTAAATAAATTAAAATTTTTTAAAAAGAGTGAGGGTCGAGATTCATTACCTATATCACCATATGTCGATCCTGGTGGCAATGGCATGTCCGGATCCCCCCGTAAATCTATCCCTCCATAGGGGTAGTCATCAATGGCAACAATCTGTCATCGCCACCATGGAAAGAAGTTAGCTGGATATGGGTTGGCCACCCTACCACCCCCCAGTCTATGCATTGCATCTTCCCAACACCATTGGGATGGATCTCGAACCCCGTGGAGAGGAACATCCACTCTAGGGCTCAATCCTGGAACACGCTCGAAGAAAAACATGCTCAGAATACTGCTGAACCCAAAGTTCCATACCCTGCCTACTTTACACTCACTGAGCTGGTGTTTCATGTTTCTCAGTAGTGTCGTACTCTAGTCATAGACTATGGGTCTCATGCACCCCACTGCATAGAACATCAGAGGACACGAGGCTTGGTGGAGTGATGCTAAGCCTGCTATCCTGCCTAGCGTCAGTAATATGGCCTTTAGGACTAGTACCTGTATAGCATTGGTAGGGACTTGACTCCTCACCTTCTCAGTGTCTGGAAAACAGTACACGGCTATGTACTCATCGATAGTCAGGCCACCCCCTAGCCCACCTTGGGAACAAAGGTTCACCACCTCCCCTCGTCTAGAAAGAATAGTGATAAAGTATATGTCCTCCACCTCTGTAGTGAGGGACATCCCATCAATATGGAAGGACTCTGAGTCTGGATCCCAGTAGTCTACCAGCATCTGTAGCAGTCTTGGTTTGGCCCTCAAACCACCAAGACACCAAAACTTGTAGATTCAGCATGCATGAAGAGCTTGTTGAGCCATTAAGTTGGCCCTTACTGCTTCCTCTACTTCACCATGCTCATGCTCTCTCCATTCTAGCACCATCCTGCAAAAGAAATTGCAAAATTATCCATTATTTTACTTGAAAACCTTATACGCGGCCTCATACGTGACTGTTTTGAAAACAACCGCGTATGTACGTGGCTTTTAGGCCATTTTCTGCATATAGCCAGCCCTATACGCGGAAAAAACCTCGATATCTGCATGGACTGCAGTGCATAATTTGGGATGGCTTAAAAACTTCATTTAACCATGAAAATCTATAAAAATTATATCAAAATGGAAGAGGATAGCATGAGTAAATACCTGGAAGAAACGGTTGTGAATTCCGCCAGTTGGATCTCCTGGAATTTGCAGTTGAAAATCAGAGCTCAAATGGGTAAAAGTTTCAAATGATTTATATTTTTTACTATTTATAGAAAAAATTTCAAATATTTGAAAATTTTTACCCCCTTTCCTATAGTTTCAACATTTTCTAACCATTTTGGACCGTTTTGACATAATTTGTGATGTAGAATACCTTTTACAGTGACGTTTCATCCATTCGATTGACCCGTTCGTGCCAATCTCAGGTATCATGACTAAACTGGCATATAGGTTAGGTTTCACCACCGTTTTCATTTTGCATGACCTTATGACCATATCACCATGTCCTTAGGTACGAACCCACTCTATTATGTCATGGAACCTTCTTGCTGCTCTAGAATTGGCATGATGTGAGTGGTAGAGCTTCACCTTACATGGGTACCCTAGTTAGCACCTTATTTGCATTTGGTGCCCATGCCGACGTTTTCTCCTTTAGGGTGTGGGAGTCCATTGTATAGTACTGCCATGACATTTCTCAAGAGCCTCATACTTCTCTTGATCTTATGCTGGCCTATTTCCCTCAAGACTCCCTCATGTCAAGTTGTGAATGCATTATCATGAGCTTTGCCTACCTTATTGAGCTTTATGACGGCTCCCCTGACATTGCGTTTCATCCATATAGCCTAAGCTTGTCTCATGTCTAGCCATGCAGAGCCATTTTTTATATCCTTCGCAGCTTGATTCCCTTTTTACCGGGAGGGGATTTTCCCTCGAGTGTCGATATCCTACACATATATCCTTGCATTGAGCATAGGTATGTTCCACTGCTTGGAACTAGTTTGTTTACCCTTATGACACTTGTCTCCTCCTAGTTTGTAACTATAAATCTATTTTATTCTTTTTTCAAGATTTTCAAATAACTGAAAAAGTCCAAAAAAAATCAAAAAACCAAAAATCCAGACAAGGAATGATGTTATCTTTGGCAGCTGTCGAGTCATGTCGCCTTTGAATAGAGCACTGTATATCACATCCATTGGTTGGGTTATAGTTTGAATTTAGGAGTTGTACTCATTTATCTGAGTTTATCTCCATCGACTAGTTAAGCTTCCAGTCCCTATGGAGCCTTTCTTGATGCCTCCTGTGTCACAGAGATGTCCCAGTTTGTATATCGATTCTATGCTACCTTCATTTAGTCGCCATACGTCGTTATGCTCTTGTTTGAAGGAAGTTGAAACCTGAGTCGGCCATTCCTCAGTTATCTTGACTTTGGATGTCGGCCATTCCTGGTACAGTTACTGGTTCATGCACCTATGATCAAGTCCTTCCACATTATACAGCTTTGCTGAGTACCTCATGCTGGATGATGAGGGATGCCTTAATGCCCTCCTTCCAGCAGATTTCATCCCATCGACTTCAGATCATTTATTCTAGGATTGGAATCTAGAGTCATTTTGAGTGCCTTGAGACTTGCAGTCATCAGTGGCAGGTTCTCTCGCCATCGACAGTTTCTTGGGAATACATAAATGTCCCCTGATCAATGGATCCTCTCAAGTGTTTGACCTCAACACATTTATTCACACTTGTTAGTTTGCACTCTAGTACCTTGATTCCCATTTTCATCATTGGTGGGTGATCTCACGTATGTTAACGGTATACATTAATGATCGGTAATTAGACGATGAACTACTATGTTCGACCTCGACACCTCTATTTGCATAGTAGGACATGTACTTGTAGTGGTTTGTGTAGAAGACTTTCCAGATTGGTGGCATCTCTTATATGCTACCTCCTTGATCATGCCAGTGTTCATGAGATTTCATCTCTCGTGATTTGATTCCAGTGTATGTCAGACATTCCCAGCCACTATGGAGATCTTGATCTATTATATATCTTCAGCCATTTTGGAGATCATGGTCCTTTGTATATATTCATCATGGAGATTCTGATCTATGTATATTGTACATGGCGATGTCCACATATGTGATATCATGTCTCATGCCTATTCATGGCCATTGTACTCTTATGTATCCAGGACTGCTATATGTATTTGCAGTTATATGCAGAGTTGTATTATTGTACTATGCTGATTAGGTGGCTGGTCTTCCATTTGGGATCCTTCATCACTCCACTTCTGGGATGGACTTATAATGTATTTCATCCATTGTATAACCCTTCTGATCTCATACATTAGGGGGCATCTGTTATAGAGGATTTCACCACTCTATGTGAATCACACTTTGTATGGCCTTCCCCTGTCCCGCTGTAGACTCCTTAGACCTTATGGACCAATTTTTGTCCTTTGATGTTTCCTTGATCATCCCTAAAAACACATGAAAAATTATATACGCGACTTTTAACCTTATAAGCGCATACATACACGGGTTTGACCACTAAAACCGTGTACATTGGGATGTGTAAATAATCCAAATCCTTTTGGAGTTTTCCTTGACATGGATCCGACTCATTTGAGTCCTAGCCTTCCATATGCCTTGAGATCGCTCGGATTCGACCTTTCATTACCCCTTTGAAAAGCTATATAAGGAACCCCTTGGTACATTGAAGGCATAAGAGAGAATTGAGAGCAACAAAACTATAGTCCATTGTTGCTGGAACTTATGCTTGAGTCTGCATCCCTTTGTCCCTTGGAGCACTTTTGTGTTCTTCCCAAGCTTGCCTTTTGCTTGTGAGCTTACTATCGAGAGATGGAGGATTGAAGTGGTGGAGGCCCAAGTGGGGGATTCAGTTTCTCCAGTTCACAAACGTGTCGTCAGAGGTTGTATCTTGTAATCTTTGATTCATATTAATAGAAATATCTTTTCCTATCTAATGATGTGTATTTGAATGAATATGTTATCCATGGGATTATGTCAAATGCTTTTACATTATTGATTATATATGCTAGAATAGATCTAACACCATGATATATAGAATGATTGTATTGTTTACTTGTTGTTGAGGAAGTAATATAACAATTCAAGCTGAAGATTGGAAAGCTCAACGGGGATCTACTTCAACCGTCCGGAATAAGGTACGAGGTTTGATCCTTTAGTGTTAGACATTTTATTTCTATTGCATATTCGGAAAGATTGATTTCTGGAGTCAAGCTATTTGTTGTGGTACCCCAAGCCATAGGAATTTCTCTCCGTAACACTTGGTTGGCCATAGCTAATGCTTGCATCAGCTGTCGATCTGGGTCTATGACCATATCTGATGGCACCGAGACTAAGAACCTCACTCTTTATCCTCTAGCTCAGCCGAGTTTAGAAGTGTTACCACCTAAGTTGTACTTAGTGTTTTTTTTTATCAAGTGAGCCTGGTGAACTGGACAAGGATAACTTGTTCGAACTTCAGAAGACCTTTGGAAGTACTTCTAGGAAGTGCTTGTTGTACTATATCACATGTTCATACCCCATGGGGGAATTGTAATAAATGTTCTAGCATGATAGTGTTTGTAAAAGACTCGGTCTCTTAGACTTTATTTGTCAATCCGATCAGCCCAGGGTGTTTTTTCCCTTGATTATTATTGGTTGTTGAATAAACGACTGATAATTTCTGAGTTTTTCACTCCATACCTCCAAAGTTGGGGTGGTCAGCTTGGCATTTGGGCCTATTGAGGTTATTAGAGTCTATCTGTCAATGTATAAACATGATAGACATCATGGTCGAGTCATATGAACATGTCTAAGTCCCCCTAGGTTTTTTCATTTTTTCAGTGTTTTTTATTAAAATTTAATTTTTCCAAAACTTAGGCTATTTTTTAATAGTTTAATTGGAAAAATTGATTTTGTAATAAAAGTGGGCCAAATAATCTGTTTCAGTCATGTAGGTGCTCATTTTCAAGCTAAGAGCACCATGTAAACCCATGGACCCACTATTTCCTAGTTTTGAGTGATTTTCCATCACTCAGGTCAGAAAGCCCCAAAAATCAATTATTGATTATTTTAATTAATAAATTGATGAATAATGGAGCAAATCCAAAATCATAGATCAGTGGATTCTTAGCCGATTTGATTGAAATCATTCAAATCTAAAGTAGATTGACTTGATCTGACAAATCCTTGACTGAAGGAGGTGATCAAATCATATCCATAGTTGATCTTCAGCATCCTTTATGGGGAATTTCACCCTCTCTCTCTCTCCTCAACACGTTTTGGGTCATCTAGATGAGTTTTGGTGGATGCTTCAGTCAATAGGTTGAGGTGGCAATCAGATCAGCTCTCTGATTGACAATTGCACTCAGTGAGACTCAGATCTGGCTTAGTTAGACATAGATCAGGCATTGATGGACTCTCCATCAGCATATTTGGTCTATCTTCTTGGGATTTGTGCCCCCCGGGCTAGATCTCCTTGTTTTTGTATATATCCAAGCATAAGCCTCCTCTTCCAAGAGTTATAACTGGGATTGAGGTGCTGCTGCTATTGTACTGTTGTAATTCTTCATTTGAAATAAAGAAAATATTTTGAGGCTAGATGGTGCTGTGCCATTACATGTGTGGATGAATATTGCCATTTTTTTTACTGAGGTAACCTGTATCTGTATTCATTTTTTGCTAATTGCTTGTAGATCCGTTGTCAAGATTGATAATAGCCTTATTATAATCTTAATAGGAAAGGTGCTTTTCAATAATTTTATTGACCATCTCCTTCCTTTGATGCATGTTTAGAGATCTATATTCAACATGTCCTATAAGCTTATATGCATGTTATTTTGAATCTATGTGTATGTACTAATCGAATCTCACAAGTTTCTTGGCAAGTTCTTTGATTTCAGCTGAGCTGCAGGTTCCTACAATGGAGAGGATGCTGATCTATTTTTGTTCTTCACTCTCTTCAAACCTTCCAAAGGCATAGTCCCTCGACATTCCACCTGAAATCTCCACTGTGGATCTTCAAGGAAACTCGCACTTCTCTCCTCCTCTTCCTCCCTCAAGATCAACTTTTCACCTGGTTACCTTTTCATAGCTTTGTTTTGGTTTAGATATATCATCTTAAAATTAATTTCAACATATATATATCCTATTGAAGCTCATAGTCTATATCTTAGTTTTGTTTTGCACATAAAGTTCACTTTTAAGAGATCTAGCTAAAATTACCATATTTTCGCAAGCATTTTAGTGAAAATTCGTAGCTTGCTGTTATGGTAGTTTCATTTGCTGTATGATAAAATTTAATATTCCACAATATCATTGCATATTTCATTGGATGCACAAACAGCAAGCCAATATCCCAAGGAAAGCTTGCTTTCCTTGGTTCCTTTGTCACCTGTTTAGCTAGTTTTAAGTTCATATTTTTTGAGTTAAGGTAGGCTGATCCAAAGGTACTCTTAGAGTTATTTTGGGCATATTTAATTCTGATATTCTTGCTGGTTTTTATTAGGTTTTACAGAAATAAAGGAAGCTTCTGTTCGGAAGTGGCCTCGGGAGCGTTTAAATCCCCCGAGGGGTCTCCCATTTGAATAGAACCTTTGATTTTTGCACCTTGTAATATCTTGACTTCAATACATATAAGGATCAAGAGGAATTATATCAGTTCTCTGATATTGTAACCACTCTTAATAAAATTGTTTTTGAATAGGCTCTTTCGAGCCCATTCCCCATCCCCCCTGGGGGGATTTGCGTCAGTGTCCTTTTTGTTGTTTTTTTCTCATTTATTTTCAAAATAGTATTGATATAATCTGCATGGTAGTATAATTTATTTTATTATTAATTTCATATTCGATACTTTATATTTCAAACTAATCTTAATACTTACCCCACGACTTCCCGATTGACTTGAAAGGGGAAAGAGATTCGTGCTAGGACTAATTAGAAAACTAGAATTGTGTATCTGTTTTCTTTTGATCATTTGTTTTTCATCTATTATAAAATTAACCCCTCCTCGATTCCCTGATTGAGATCCACTTGGATCGAAAGAGGTTCCTGGAGGGTTTTCTTTTAAAAAAGAACACCCAGTTTAAAACTTACTAAAATTGACAAGACTCCAGTGTGTATTCTATGCACTTGGCTACGGTTCATCCAATCAGTCAAGTTGTATCAAAATAACTTGAGTGACTAGTATAATTAGGACTCACTCTCCCAAATTAACAAACCAACAGGTGAAAATCCAACACCTAGATCGAACCATCAAAGTGGCAAAATACCCAAAGGAAGCGGGAACTTCTGAAAAGTGACCTCGAGGCACCAATCTCTGTCACACCCTAATGGGTGCATTATGAAAAATATACCCAAAGAATCCATTTCAGCCCACATATTCCTTGCAGGTAGCCGTGAAGGTTTATTTTTGGACATACTCCAAGTACTCTAGGGTATATCTGGAGTCCCCCCTTTGCCTAATTTTAATCAACTCATACTTCAATTTTAACTAAAACATACCAAGAGGCGATCGCAAAACACTAACTCCAAGCACGCACAAGTACATTGTTTCTATTTTTTGACTCCATTCTAAGGCATTGGTTATTTTCTTGTTTTATATATATATTGTGTCTCAGCATTGTGCTTTCGTGTGTTCATCTTTTGTATCTTTCCATATTTGATCATCTATAGTTAAATTGCAAACTCCTAAGTAACTCAATCAGTTTAACATCACCAAACTAAGTAATTATCCTTAGTAACTTAATATGGTCTACCCCCCTTGGCTCCATTAGGAGTTGAGCCTAAACAGAGGAGTCAAGAACAAGGTGATAGCCTTGACTCGAGACTGGGCCCCAAGGACACACCGAGTGGCTTCAAGATTTCTGCCATGTGACCCAGGTGTGTGAAAGGTGGGAACAAGTAGCTAAAACCTCTTTTTGGAGGGAGCCAGAGGAAGAGGAGGGTGTTCAGCCATTATTAACCATAGGGAAGGCCTTATCTTTTAAGGATGAAACCGAAGACGATTCCATTAATAAATTCATCAGTGAACCCACCTCAGTCAATAAAGAAGTTTATCAAATCCTGAACATTGCTATGGGCAAGGAAGAACAAGAAAATATCACAGGAAAAGCACTAGTCGGTGACACACACATAATCCTAGCATTGAAAAATTTGAAAAGTATTCCTATTGAGGTAGAGTCTGGAAGAACCTTGAATATTAATCCCAACCTCTCCTTAGATGAACAGAAGTGCCTGATCAGTCTCTTAAAAGAACACAAGGGGCCATTCACCTGGGAGTATACAGACATGAGGGGTATTCCCTCTAACCTGTGCACCCATCATATTTATATTAAAAGTGACTCCCGGCCTATGTGTCAGCCTCAACGACGAATGAACCCCAATCTTAGGGACATAGTGAAGGAAGAGATTTAGAAACTCTTGGAAGCAATATTTATATATCCTATTTCAAACAGTGAGTGGGTTTCCCCGCTCATAATTGTACCCAATAAAAATGGTAAATGGAGAGTCTGTGTCGACTATAGGGAGCTGAACAAAGTCACACAAAAAGACCACTTCCCCTTGTCCTTTATTGACCAAGTACTCGACACCCTATCGGGGAAGAATTTCTTCTCCTTCTTGGATGGGTTTAGCAGGTACAATCAGATTCAAATTGCTCCTAAAGACCAAGATAAAACTACCTTCACTTTTCCATGGGGAATGTTTGCCTATAGAGTGCTTCCCTTTGGTTTATGTAATGCACCAACAACATTTCAAAGAGTTGTAATTGGCATATTTTCTGAATTAGTTAATGATAGTATGGAAATCTTTATGGATGATTTTACTCCTTATGGCAAGGATTTTGAGGAAGCATTGAAAAATTTGAAATTTTTTTGACTCGCTATGAACAGACCCAGCTCTCTTTAATCACTGAAAAGTGCCATATGATTATGAGTGAAGGAGTAGTATTGGGGTAATTCATCTCTATCGATGGAATTTAGGTGGACCCCTCAAAGGTCAAGGTGATAAAAAATATACCTACTCCTACAACTCAAAAAGAGGTGCGAAGTTTTCTAGGGCATGCTGGATACTACCGAAGATTTATAGAAAATGTTTCCAAACTTGCTTCTCCTTTGCTTTCTTTGTTAATGAAGGATGTGCAGTTTTTTTGGAGTGAAGCATGCCAGACAATGTTTTTTAAGCTTAAGGAGAAGCTGTCCACAACTCCTATCTTAAGAGGACCTAATTGGACCCTACCCTTTCACATTTCTTCAGATGCTTTTGATATTGCCATTGGAGCAATTTTAGGACAGTGGGATGGTCAAGTACCTTATGCAATTTATTATATTAGTAAAAACTTAGCCCCTGCTGAACTTAATTATACTTTCACTGAAAAGGAATTCTTAGCTATTGTTTACTCTATTAATAAATTTCAACATTACATTACTGGGTATCCTACATTTGTGCACACTAACCACTCTGCCATTAAATATCTAACGAACAAACCAGTCACTAATGCTAGAGTGACTAGGTGGTTCTTATTATTATAGGAATTTGATATTACCATCATAGATCAACTTGGAAAAGAAAATGTTGTCGCTGATTTTTTATCTCGTTTCACTAACAGTGATGATAATTTTCCTGTTGAGGACTCTTTTCCATATGAACATTTATTTGCACTTTCAGCTCATTCCCCTTGGTATGCAGACGTCGTTAATTATTTGGTTGCAGGAAATCTTCCCCCACATATGTCTAAAAGAGAAAAGAGAAAAATCATCTAGCAAAGTGCCAAGTATTTTTGGGTAAACGGTCATCTCTTTTACACAGGCCCTGATCTTGAGATTAGAAGGTGTGTAAGGGAAGATGAAATCTTTCATATACTGAAGGCCTGCCATGATGAACCTTGTGGGGGACACTTTGTAGACGAAAGGACATGACACAAAGTGCTGAGGATGGGCTACTATTGGCCAACTCTTTTTAGGGATGCAAAAATGTATGTTTAGTCCTGTGATAGCTGCCAAAGGATGGGCCAGTCCAATAGATCAGATCAAATGCCTCTACAACCTCAATCAGTATTCGAACCATTTGATATATGGGCTTTGGATTTCGTTGGCCCTATCAGTCCTCATTCCAAACATAAATCCTACATCCTGGTCTGTACCGATTATATGACCAAGTGGGTGGAAGCTGTAGCTCTGGCAAAGGCTAACGACCAGGCTGTGATTGACTTTCTATACAGTGAAATATTTACCCATTTTGGGGTACCTAAGGAATTATTTACTGATGGGGGACCACATTTTATGTCACATCAATTTGAAGCTCTGCTACAGAAGTATCATGTTCAGCATAGGATAGCTTCACCTTACCATCCCTAAGCCAATGGCCAGGTGGAAAGCACTAATAAATTAATTGAATCCATCCTTACCAATACAGTTAAGAGCCATAAAAAATATTGGGCTGACAGACTTCCAGAAGCACTATGGGCATATCACACCACTTGGCATAACACCATAGGTTTCTCTCCTTATGATTTAGTGTATGGAAAAATGCCATCTTTCCAATTGAATTTGAAATCAAGACCCTGAAAACAACCACTGAAGTGAACCTGGATGTAACTAAAACCCAGAAAAGAAGATTAAATCAATTAAATGAACTGGACAAGAATTGGTTAGCTGCATTGGACCAGACAGTGTTAATTCAACAACAGAGATCCAATTGGCATGACCTATTCATTGAAAAGAAGGTCTTCTATGAAGGAGACTGGGCATTATTATACGATTCCATATTCAAAAGAGATTTCAAGGGGAAATTATGCACAAGATGGCTGGGCCCATACTTAGTAGACAGGGTATTTGATAATGGCACAGTCCGCTTGGTAACCATTGATGAAAACCGCGTACCATTATTTGCTAATGGTCACAGGCTGCGACTGTACTGTAAGCCAATTTCAAAGGATGCATTTATCTTGCAAATTGTCACTGACCCAGATTATTAGCTAGCACAAGGGCAGGAACTTCTCTCTGCCTCTGTCAATCTTTAATTAATCACTGTAAATCGTGCATGAATCATTGTACATAAATAACTGTTGTTTTTTTCTCTTTTTTATTATATTATCTTTTCTTTTTGCACTTGATCTTATTTGTTTTCTACTGTTTTTCCAATATTTGTAGGGAAGCACCCAGGGATGAGCATCAGATTGGGCCTGTCGACCGAAATTCCTTTTCCTATTCCTTCCTGCACCACAACTTTTTTCTTTTTCCTTAAATAAATTTGTCGCAGCTGCGACACCTCTTTCGCGGCAACTGCGACAACTTTCTCGAAAGCTGCGATAACTTTCCCGATAGCTGCAACACCTTTTTCAGTAGCTGTGACATTTATTTAGCTACCGCATCATGAAACTCTACCTTATTCCATTCCCATACATTGTTACCCCATTTCACTTTTTACCATAACCCATTTTCCGCCACTCCGGTGCATCACTTTCCGTCCGTTTAACATTTTCCTTCCTTTCTCTTCTATTTTTTTCCAATGACCATGACATCTTTTCTGGTGGTCGTGACATTTTTCCCAGCGGCTGTGACATCTTTCCCGGTGGCTGCGACATCTTTTCCAGTGTCGTGACATTTTTCCCGGCGGCCACAACATCTTTCCCAACGGCCGTGACATTTTTCCCGACGACCGTGACATCTTTTTCGGTGGCTGTGACGTATTTTCCAGTGGCCACGACATTTTTCTCGACGGCTGCGACATATTTCCCGATGGCTACGACATATTTTCCAGCAGTTGCAAATCTGCTAGATTTAGTTGATGTTTCCAGTATTGAAGGCCGCGTCTCTGCTTCAACTTCTTTATGAACTGTGGTTGTAACTCCTGTGTTATTAGAAAACCTCTTTGTACGCCATCAACTCCTATGGATATGGCTCCGATTCCTCATCCTCATGCTGGAAATATGACCCATAATGTGACATTTCTCATAATTCCAACCATTTTGACACGATGGTTTGTGCTTCACTGGTGAAAAGAATTATTGCAGCATCTCTGTTATAATGATTATAATTAATGACTGTGCACCGTACAAGTTTGGCTTCCGCAACGTCAACAACCACACGTTCTATTATTCTCGAAAGGATATCCAGCGCGCAGTATCGAAGGTATGGCTTTGATTAACCACGTGATTAAGTATTGATATGATTTAACAATGTTAGTCATACCTCCCTTTTCATGCCCATTATTTCCCAATTAACTCTCTGCTCGTGCGACGTAAAGACTAATTATGTTACTTGATAACCGCCAACTTTCCCAGTTCAAAATGAAATTTCAAATAATCCAGTGTGTTGAAACTTTCCAAATTTTCCTAACTCTCCTCTCAGCAGTCCATGCATACTCTATGCCGTAACCTCCATTGTCGGAGTCTGTAATCTATTGAACAACAAACTAAGTATGAGGTCATAACCATGGGGATTCCAGCTTGTTATGAACCTTTAAATACATGAGCACTCAGGAGAAACGCTGCGGTCTTTGCTATCTTTCAAGCTGCTGGTTGGACAGAGTTTTTCGAACGTCTAGAAGGATTTAACCATGATGCAACCTTACATTTTGCTCTGAACCTCACAGAAACTCACTCAGAGGTTTTGGGATTATGCATCAAAGTTTTCGAGGCCATTATAGCTGAGGTCACTGGTATTCCTCAGGTGGGAAGGGCCTAGTTTGGACGTCGAGTCCCCACTACTGCAGCATTACAGGACTTTATAATAGAGGGGGAGCAGGTTCACATGACAAAAAGGGGGATAGTACTACAGTCATTGCCACAGCCATGGAATCAATTTGCTATTTTTCTCAAGAAATATATCACTTGTGAAGGTAGGTACCAAACCATTTATAATTCTGAACTCCTTTTACTGTCTCATCTCTAGCATAGGATGCTGTTAAATGTTCCATATTATCTTCTTAATGATTTGCATCATATGGTGGGGTTTGTTCAAGCTGCCAAGCATCCACTCGCCTCACTAACCCACCATGGCCTCATTAAATTAATTATCTTAAGGACCCTTGCTCAACATAATATAACCTGGGAGTAATTTACAGCTCAAGTTCAGGAACCCGCTCCTTTTCCCGGTGTCCCAATAGAAGAAGAGCAAGTCCATCCATAGTTGGGGGGACATGAACCACCATAGGAAGACTGGAGCCCCTCCAATATAGTTGAGGGGGGAGATGAAACTAGATCAGAGGGTCAACCAAGGGCACAAACATAAAAATTGAGAGAAGATGTACATAAAAACCCTGTGGAAGACCCAAATAATAGGGTAACTCTAACGGCAGAAGGTGAAATTCGAGCAGCACTAAATGCTGCAACAATTGAACCCAAAGATGGAAGAGCCATAGAAATGGAAGGAAATATTGAGCTGGTGACCATTGAATCCTCACTCGAGTGGGGAAGAACTTTGATTGAGGAAGAATATCCTAAGGAACAAGAAAATGCTGGAACTGGGAACATTCCTTCTACCTCAGCTGTGAATTCCGATATTCCAGCACCACAAAAGAAAACAAAGAGATCAATTGATGAAATTAAGATAGCCTCACCAATAAGAAGGAAAATAACCAGGTTGGTTGCAGCAGTAGAAGCAGGAAGAAAAATATGGGCAACCTTAGAAGCACAAATTGAGTTCCCCACTCTTGAACCCAGGCCAATTGATGCCCCACAAGGGCCGGTGGAAGAAGAACCCCAAATTGGAGGACTTATGTTTGAGAATATTCTATTAAAATACGAATTCCAAATACTTAGAAGGGAATTGGAAAATTGGAAAGAAGCATGCAGAAAACAGGGTGAAAGGAAACTGCACACATTGGTGGAGGCTATGGACCAATTGGAGGGACCAAATTCTACTGAGCCTGGCAATGAGGAAGAAAGAGTGGTCTATCCCACCTGCGGGGAAATATTTAAGGAAGCAGGCCACAAGATTGTAATTCATGCCTTTACAACACAACAGTTTTCATCTGCAATAGAGGAAGTTGTGGAGAAATAAGATGCTGTCACACAAGAACTAGCATCTTTGAATATTCTTGCTGAAGTTGCCACTAACTCCAGGATAGAGGAACCAAGGGATGAAGTTATTCTTGATTGTGGGGACAAATATTGCACTTTGACCCCGGAGTCCTCCCATGACACAAAAATTATAGAAGTGGAACCACAAAAGAAAGACAATGATGAGATTGAACAGGGTGCTGCCACACAAGAACCATCATCCCTGAATGTGCTTGTCCAAGCTGCTGACCAGATGGGAGAAGTTGGGATTGAGGGCACTCTGGAGTTTAATAAGGAATTCTATACTACAACTCTAGAATGGTCCCATCACACAGAAATCATAGAAGAGGAGCCACAACAACAGGGAGATGAAGAAGTGAGCCAGAATGTTGTCACACAAGAACCAACATCCTTGGAGGTTGCAGTAAGGACTCTTGAAATGAAACAATAAAATAACCTTGAAGTGGATATCATCCCTGATATGCATTGGAGTGAAGATGAACAAGTCCAAACACAATCCTTCGGTGATACTGAAATCCTTGAGGAGCAGCTACACACTAAATAAGACATCCAATATCAGCACCAAAAGGACAAACAAGAATAGGGCTCTGTTCCACAAGAACCAGTAGCCTCACAGCCTCTGGCTGAGACAACAACTGACAATAAGATAGAACATGGAATTAAAATTTGGGAGGAAGTTGCTCCACAAGAACCAACATCCTCACAATCAGCTGCAAAATTTTCTATGAGAGAACCTTAGAAAGAAGATGTTGTTGCACAAGAACCAATGTCTCCAGGAGTGGTGGATGTTGTTTCCGAAGAAAGTCCAGAAAATGTTGCTTCCACACAAGAACCAGCAACCCTCAAGATATCTTCAGATGTGTAGGGTTCCCAATATGGCACATCAAGTGACATGGTGAGGATTGAGCCCCTTAGAAATTTCATCGACCTAGATTCGGACAAGGAGGAACATCATAAAGAAGAAATCCTGAACCTTACAGTAGAAGTCTCAATTTTGAGAATGGAGGTAATAAAATGGAAAAGCCAAGTGGAGGAATACCAAGGAGGGATAATTTCTCTTATTGAGCATAAAAATATTATCATGGGATTGGAGGAGAAATGGGTAGAAGAATGTATGACCCAGATAATTGAAGAGGAAGAGCTACAGAGAAATTTAAGGGAGCTGAAAAAGTTCCAATTTATGCAGAAGGAAAAAGAGCAGATGTATGCTCTCTCTCAAGAACTCCTGGGCACTAGGGTATCTTCTTCTTCTTACCTCGTCTTCCTGTTTGAACAATTTGTTTGGTTTAAGTTGAGAGCTATGAAATAAGGGAGGTCATTTGAGATAATGAGCTCAGCAAAAATTTTGGAAACATTTTTTAGAAGTAATTTTGAAGATCAAAACTTGCTGTGTGAATTATATTTGCATGAGATGGCTTGCCCTCTGGACCGCCATTCAAATCCTGTCCCTTTTTTAGGGGATGTTTAGTTGAGGGATTTTGCTTATTTTGTGAGCAATCATGCTCAGCGGGAAAGGTCTTTTCAAACCTTTTCTCACAATGAAGCTCACTCTAACCTGTGGGTTCGAAGTGAGCCTTAGAATCTTGATATTCTTCTTACTCGATACAAGAGTTTTCTTTCATGTCCCATCTAGGCTCGACACATAATGGAACTTCAGGAGGAAGTGATTTCTACTTGTACCAACCATATTCCCATGCACCAACAAGCATCATTGGAAGGAAGTAAGCACAGATGGAAGGTTGCCTCTCCTATACTCAGAAGCTGAGACCCCTATTGTTTCAGGAATTTTGAACAGGCACTTTTCAGGGTCGAGGGATATGTTGGATGTATCAGGGAATGTGGGGCTAACTGGTTGGGTCTGAAATTTAAATTCCCCCTCATCTGGTGTCTGAAAAAACCATATAGGATGGACTTCTCACTAACTAAGGCAGAGGAGCAGCGATGCTGGAGATATTGGATTGCTCACAGAGGGTTCGTAGAAAAAGAAGGGGTGCCTGAGTTCCCCTACAACATCTCCTCTCTTCACGAACAGAGCTCAGTACAAGATTTGGATTTAGAATAATGGAGTTTGTTGCATGAGGACATGCAACAAGTTAGTTCGAGGGAGATGTTGAGCCCATAAATGGCCTCTTTTGACCACCCTTAATTACCTCTTCTTGTTCTATCCTACCCTATCTAGCATACCAATTAAACATTTTATCCCCACTTTACTCTTCAAACTACCAAGGTATGATTGGTCATTATTTTATTTTATTAATACTTATTATTGTGATAATTAAGGCTTTGTATCTCTCAATGCAATAACATGTTATGGTTTATAAAGGTATTTTGAGATAAGTGGACTACAGAAAAATTGGGTTGAACAAGCCATGAAAAGGATGGGCATTCACTGCTCAAGTTGATCCCCATCCATTCTGTCATCACCCAAAGAATGCGGTTCCAGTGTGATATCCCAGACAAAGTTGTGACAAGGTAGCTATAACAGAATGCATCATATTTGGAGGTCAATAGTGCATTCCTGATCTTGTGTAGCCATGATATGAAGATATCGTCACTCCTGGGGCGATTAACAGTTTTCCTATGTTTCCTATTTTTCATCCTGCCATGTTTATAATAGCTGTTGTCATTTAGGGCACCTAAAGATTAGATATCTTCATGGCTACCCCATAATAGGATATGATGTTATGATCTACATGGTATAAATATGGAGAATTGTTTTGAGCTAGGGGTTGCTGAACATATAATCAATTCATTGTATTAGCTGTGAGGAGGAATTGTGTAATCACTCTGTCATTTAATACGAGTTACTTCTAATCTAAGGGTTTTACTTCTGTTCATCCAGCATCTCTGTGTAAAGGTTGGGTCCACCTTCCACAGGGATTGCTGAGTTAAATTAGGACTTTTCAATTCCTTTATCATGTGATGTTATGTTAATTTTATTTTATTTTCATAAGAAGCCGTAACAAGTGTGGGTTTATAGTGTGTTGTGATTGTATTCCTTGGAGATCTGTAGTGGTATAGCGTGACAGCCGACTGAGTAGGTAATTATTTCTTATGCAATTCGTGTGGTAACTGTAACAACTCTATTCATCCTTAGATCTTTTAGTTGTCATTCCATGAATCTTTCCAACTTGACTTTTATTGTTATGATTACTGAATTTCATTCTTGCACTTCAGTTTCCTATAATAGCCGAACTCAATCTCTGTATTTGAATTCCTAGCTCAATATTTAAATTATGCTTGTGGGTTCCTAGGACAGTCGGATTGGATAGGTGAGTTAATCATTCAGTGATTTGAATAGGGTTTCCTTTCATCTGCAATGGTAATTTAGATATGACTTTTATCTTTCCATTCTTAGATCAAGGCATAGCAGAAGATAATTGTGATTGTATTGCTTAGAAGATAATTGGATTAAGTAGATTCTTGGGATGAGCATAGCTGAACAGAGGATAGTATTGTTCAATTACAATGACTTTGTGTTTAAGCATATACTGTGCATGTTATCCTTGAAATACAAGACTTTCCTAGGTTGACAATAAATATTGTACACTCTGTATGTTAGTAGCAATCCACTTGCATATTGGTGCTCGACAAAAAGGAGCCAGGTTTTTATGTGAAAAAATCAACCTAATAAAACAAGCTAGACCAGTCACTTACGAAACCAGTTACAAGCTCATAATAATCGATGGGAAAATGATTAAGAAACGGGAAAATAAAAACCCCCATCGGTGAATCAAAATACTTGACATCGGTCGGTTAGTGAGCTATGCAACTGCAATGGCGGGAGACCTACAATCGAAGGGTTCCAGAACAAAAACCAAAAAAATGGAACGATAAACATCGAGGGTCAGATCTTCTAAAGCATCGGATAGTTAGTGTGCTACACAGCCGCAACGACGGGAGTTAAATGGTCAAGAAAATATGCAAACTAGTCAACATCCAAGAAACATAGAAGAGGACATCAGCGAAAGGACAAGCATTTCGATGGGAATTTATTCTACTCTGGGGCCGCAATGGTGGACCTCAATCATCTTTTGACCTCCGATCAAAGTCAAAACACCTTCTGAAAAATCGCAAAGCAAGGTGTTTTTTCAACAATAAAACACGGGCTCAGTGAAAGGCTTTAATTATTGGCGCCATGTCTACTTGACCTCCGAAAAAATGACAACTGGAAATCCCATTTTAAGCCTCAGCCAAACCTCAGCAATGATAAAACAACATAAAACCTGCTAAATCCTATAGTCCAAAACAATCGCAGACCCAAACAAATTTCCAAAAGGCAAGAAAAACTAGCCTCAAATAATCCAAATGCGTAGCAGAATGGGAACAAATGGCCTTCAACAAAATCAAGAAGGAGGGTCCAAAATTTTAGAAATTTGGGAAAAGTTGCAACTGCAATAATTGGCAACTCACTGTTGAACCCAGATCTCTGAATAAACTCCTCCTTAAGCAACAGACTGTTTAGCAGTAAAACCAACATGTTGAATTCTTATAGATGTCTATATTCCCATAATGTCAAATATATGTACTTGTAATCATTGATGATAGTCCAATTTTAGGGAATGAAACCCAAAATCTCAAATTTAGGATAACTCTTTTGAGGCTAAGTGGGTGGATTTCGTTTTACCTCTGTCTTTGGGTGGCTTCCAGCTTAGACACCACAAGATTGTAACACATGGTAAACAGAAATATTCATTTGGTCCCCATTCCCATCCCACTTGGCACTTTTCATTTGTGGAATTTATGTCCTTTTGAGTCCTCCTCATGCCTTTCCTTCTGAATTTTATTTAGGCTCTTCCATCCATAGTGTCCTTTTGTGTGAGAGATGCATTTAATTTTCAGCTCATAGACAGAGAAGAACTTTTGGAAATCTGTAGTCAAATAATTCAGTACTTTGTTTTGATAAATATTGCTTTCTTAGGAGTTTTGACTCTTATTAGCATTTTAGCTTTCCATTTTTGGCATGGGATCATTTAGATATAATATACTGTTTACCCTGCTCCACTTTCCATGGGTCTTTTGCTGTCACCCCCTAGGACGTTTTAGATGTGAAATGGATGGAGCCTCGAAATAGTATTCTAGACCTTTTGATTCTGAGTTATTTTAGGGATTATGCCGGACTTCAATGTGTTCATAGACATTTAAGAAAACTACTTACTAGAAGAAATTCCATCAGATTCAAACAATAAGATACAGTCTAATGCCCAAATAATTTCAGTTTATCAAGGGCTCTGATGCTCTCCATGCAACCAAAATTTTGCTTCTTTTATTGAAATCAGAATAAAACTAAACTAAACAAAAAGGAAACGAACAAATCAAAGTGGCGAAACAAGTCAATTATTTATGTACAAAAAAAACAAAAAAAAACAAAAATCAAGAAAAATAATATTTAAGAACTAAACCATTTACTGATAAGTTCTCCTCCCATCCCTATAAATCCTACAATTTATAGGTTGAGGGGCCAAGTTTTGCTGCAATCTGGAAAGGGCCTACCCATAACTGTTGAAACTTCATGTGTTTTCCCTTCTCATCATGAGGGTGATCCCACTTAAGAACCAAATCTCCTACTTCAAATTCTTTTGTTCCAGCTTTGTGTTTATCAAACCACCTCTTCACTACCTCCTGTTGTTGTTTAAAACATTCTCTAGGCTTGGATCTAGATTCCTTTGCCTTCAAAAGATTGTCAATTCTTATGTGCAAGACTTCATTATCTGATCCTCTTGATTCTTGAGCTATTATGGAAGAAGGTAGGATCATATTGGGGGGTAGAATGGCCTCTTTTCCATAAACAAGGGTATACGGGGACACACCTAATGAAGTATTGGGGGTGAGCCTATCATCCCAAAGGGCATTTGGTAATGCTGAATGCCAACTTCTCTGGTTTTCTATCACAATATTTTTTAATATTCTAATCAGATTCTTGTTTGGAGATTTTGCCAAACCATTTCCTTGTGGGTAATAATTTGTAGAATAATGCAACTTAATTCCCTTTTCATGAGCAAATGCAGTTAATCTAATAGAGGAAAAATAAGTAGCATTATTGAAAACTAGAGAAATTGGAACTCCAAACCTGGTCATAATATGATCTTGCAAGAAGTCAATGACCACATCTTCATTCACTTTACGCAACAGAATGGATTCGACCCAACAAGTGAAGTAATCGGTTGTCATCAGAATATACTTGTGTTGCAAGGAAGAATTTGGCTTTATCTCTCCAATGATATCTATTCCCCACTGCTTAAAAGGTTCTGTTATCATCACAGGATTTAATGGTCCTGTTGCTTTAACTTGTCTTCTACCACACCTTTAACAGATGTCGCACTTTCTGACATGGACATGTGCATCTTTGAACAGTGTGGGCCAATAGTATCCATCTCTAAGAATTTTATGGGCTTTTGTATCTCCAGAAAAATGTCCTCCAACAGGCCCATCATGTATGTCTATCATGACCTTCTTCGCATCTTCTTTCTCTAAGCATCTAAGAAGAACTCCATCATAATTCTTTCTGAATAGTATTCCTTCAATAATCTGATATGAGGCTGATTTAAGACACAGTGCTCTTCTTTGCTTAGAATTCCAATATTCTGGTAACAATCCCTCCTGAAGGTAATGCACAAGGTCTCGATACCAGGAGTCTCGAGCTGTGAAAAGAGGACATACATCCTTCAAATGTAACTCAGATTTGTCTTCCCAGTTATTTTCTTCATTGTCTTTACTTTCAATCATTAGTTTGCACAATCCTTTCCCTTTAACTATGGAGTCTGGCTTGAATTCGAGGTCATACTCCTGTAAATATTTTACCCAGTTGCCTCTTCTTTCTCCTAATTCCTTTTGTATGAAAAGAGACCTCATAGCTGGGTGTGGAACTATTACCTTTGTCTAGTTCTTAAGTATATATGGTCTAAATTGTTTTACTGCTTTGAAGACTGTGTAAGCTTGTTTATCCACAGCTGGGTAATTCAATTTGGCTCCCTATAGACTAGTGCTCATAAATGATATGGGGAACTCTTCTCCCCCATCTTCCTTCTGGGTAAGCACTGCTACTAGTGAATCGTCAGATGTGAAAGTGTACAAAATAAAATATTTCTCAAAATCCAGACTTTTGAGGGAGGGTGAGTTCACAACAGTTGTCTTTATTTTACTAAATGCATTCTTCTCTACATTAGTCCACTTGAATTGTACACTTTGATTTACCATTTGCTGCAAAGGTTTAACAATTTGAGTGAAATCTGGCACAAACCTTCGCATGAAATTTATTGTCTCCATAAATGATTGCATGCCTTTTTTATTATGGGGTAAGGGAATCTGTTCAATAGATTTGATCCTTTCTGGGTCTATGGAGATCCCCTTCTTAGAAACCACATGACCCAGTAACTTACCTTCGGTAACAGAAAACACACACTTCTTGGGATTTAATGAGATACCATATTTTCGGCAGCGTTCAAAAATCTGTTTTAGATGGAATGCATGTTCCTCCCTTTTCTTTGAGAATATTGTGATGTCATCGAGGTATACTACAGCACTGCGGCCAATCATACCATAGAAATATATTTCCATATCCCTATGGAAAGTAGCTCCAGCATTTATGAGTCCAAAGGGCATCCTTCTATAAGCAAAATCCCCCCATCTGGTTCTGAATGTAGTTTTAAGTCTGCCTTCTTCAGCTACTAACACTTGATTGTAGCCAGAGAATCCATCTAATAAATAAAATAATTTAGAACCCAAAACCATTTGCAATATCTATTCCATAGGTGGGACATGATAATTGTCTTTATCCAAAGCACGATTTAGGTTTCGGAAATCCACACATAGTGTAATTTCTCAAAATTTCTTTCTTACTGGTACTAGATTTTAAACCCATTCCGAGTGTCTAACTTTGAAGATAATTTTAGCATCCAACAGCTTCTTTACTTCATTCTGAATTAGAGGCTCCAGTTTTGGATGCATTTTACTTAAAGGCTGTTGATAGGGCTTGACCCCAGATATGATGGGGATAATAGGCTGAATAATTTTGGTTTCATATGTCTTCAGATCTTCATACGTCTAGGAAAAAACATCTTTGTATTGTATTAACAAACTGATGAACTTATTTCTTTTAGTTGGAGAGCAACACTTTCCCAAATTCACATATTTAGGCTCAATTTCAGTCCCTAAATTAATCAACTCAAACTGTAGAGACAAGCTATGAGTCTTCACATTCACTGGCCTTCTTAATTTCTCGTTTAGATCAAACATCCACTCTAAAGTCCTGACTCCTTTATTAATAAAATTATCAAATTTTAGCTCGGCTTGATGTTCTTCATCATCAATAATTGACCCTTTGAAGGTCTCATCATTTGGAAAGCATTGTAAAATCTGTTGATCATCATCGAAAACTCATAGATTAGTAATCAAATCTGGAACCGAGGGCCTGAAAATTAATTCAATAGAACACCGGTTATTAGAGGGCACAAGCCTTGCAACTGAGGTGGCCAACAAGTCAATTGCTGCATTCTTAAGTCTCGGAATCAATACAATATTAAATGCATGAAAACATTTAAGCAAATACCATACTTCATTTTGATAAGCTTTTAAATGAGGGGAAATGCAATGTATTTGATTTCGAATCTGTTTTACAATTATTTCATAATCCCCATACACTTTCAAATTTTCTACCTTTAACTCAATTGCTTTTCTTAGTCCCTGAACTAATGCTTCATATTTGGTCGTGTTATTGGTCCATTCAAACTCTAACCTAAATGAAATAAAATGTTTATTTTTCTTAGGATCAATCAGGACACAGCCGGCTCTTGACCCTTCTAAAGTTTTAGACCCATCAAAGAAAAGTGTCCAAAAATCGCCTATCACTACTGTGCATGAGTCAACATCTACATCTACAGCTAAGTCTACTATTTTACAATCAATTTCATCAGCCTGTGAAAACTGAAGGAGATTGGTCTGAGCATTAGATGTATCGTTGGCTTCTTTCGCTTGATAGTTTCCCAGTTCTAGCTTAATGAAGTAATTTCCCAAAATAGAATTCACTGGTTCATTTTTACCTTCGAACTAAGTAACATTGCATTTCATTTGGGGCTCTCTTAAAACTTTAATTTTATTTGTGATCCCTTTATAAGGTAGCCATAGATGTGACCAGTCTGAAGCAAAATATCCACTCAACTTTGCCGACCAATCTCTGCTCAAAACAAGTCCATAAGCTGCTAGTATGTTTTCTATCACAATATCAATGATTTGACATAACTTATCATTTGAAGACAAGCAAATGAGAACATCCTCCATTTCCCCAATTACCTTCACATTTGTTCTGTCTGATTGAATGACCCTCTAGGTATATGGCTTAGGTTGTCCATTTATCTTTTTGTAGACCGACAGTGGCATAACATTTACTGAAGCCCCCGAGTCAACTAGGTAGTTGTGCACGTTGTGGTTGAAAATTTCAAAAGTAAGGAGAAAAGGTGGAGTCTTGCATTTAGGCTTACCTCCCCCACTTGCTTCACCAATTTCTTCTTCTTGGGGCTGATTGTCAGTGGGAAGCTTCTCCTCTGATATTTCAAGTGTTTTCAATAACTTTTCTTTTTGCTGCGGCACATTGCACATCTCAAATAACGAGATATTTTCCCTCACCTTTTTTATATCCTCCATGATGTCATAATCCATCTTATTTTATGTGAGATTCATTTTAAAATTATTGATATTCTCTTCAATGGGCTTAGTAGGCATGTTGATATGTTTCGGATTTTGACTGGTGATGATAAATTATGGAATTTTATTAGCTGAGGTGTTTTTTTGAAATTTCTTTATGTTCTTTTGAAGTCTCTTAATATGTGGGAGCATAAGAATGTTTTCCTTAATCAACCCTTGGCTTCTCATCATCATATTTGTTTCCAAGATATCTTCATGTCTTGGATCCTTTTCTTCTTCGGTATCAAACAATGATACACAATCCCATAAAACCATGGCATCATCCTCTTGTTTTTCTGTTGATTTATTGTTGTATTTTCCCTCTTCATCATTATCCTCGGTTAATTTGGAATCCAACAGCTGATTCATTACAAACGCCATTGAATTTATCCATTGAGAACAATTCTTTTCAGAATGGGGTTGTTGGTGAAAAGTGCAAAAGTTATCCATCCCCACCTCCGTTAAGTTCATCGATGCAGGACTATGCAGAGGGGGTTGGGATTTATTGTTATCCTCCCTTTTCTTGTAATAAGGCATATAAAACTTCTGGGATTCATTTTCTTTTTCCAAGTCTATTATTCTATTAGAGATATTCTGCATCATCTTTGCCATTCCTTCGAAATCAGGTGATTGCTCCTCTTCAGGCTTAGTAAATAACAAAGCTTTCCTCCCAACATTTTTTTCTCTTGACTGCTTAGGATAATATTCAATGATTTCCTTTTCAGCCTCTACTCTCTCCACTTCTTCATAAGTCTCTACTAGTGTATGTTTGGCTTTCATTTTGGCAAACATGGCCAAATCGGGCCCTAAATCTGAAGTATAATACTCAATCAGGATTTTATCTGAGGGTTTCTCAGTTTCAGAAAAATTCTTAAGATAAGCTACAAATCTTTGGGTAAAACTATGCACCTTCTCTTTTCTTTCTTTCTTTAAAGCTCACAGTCCTTTCATGAGAGCTGCATGATTTTTTTGGGTCGCATATTTACTTGTGAAAATCCTTTCAAAGGTATCCCAGTCTGGGATAGAGTTTGTAGGCAAACCAAAATACCATGATGTTGTTGTTCCTTTAAGGGTATGTGGAAAAAGTATTCAAACTACATCCTCATGTTCCCCAGCCCTTAATCCTTCTATTTCCAAATACAAACTTTGTAAACGGTCATCTACTAACATCTTCTCATTTGGATCAAACTTGGGAAGTATATTCTCAAAAGCTTGAGGTAAGTCATGCAACGGAGATGTTAAGTTTAGGGGTGATCTGGATTTCCAAGTGTAGAAATTCTGACCAGCAATAGATTAATTTCACTCACAACAAATTACAATTGATCATGCAAAATTGTCAACAATGGAGATTGAAAATGGAGCTGTAACACAAAATTATATTAACTCAGTGTACAATAGCCAACCCTATAATAACATAGGCTGTTGAATAAAT